>APFE030516927.1:0-11828 GCA_000404065.3 Pinus taeda | reverse complement strand
ATAGGAGTCTAAGGAGTCACAATATACCCCAGCCGACCTAACAATAATAATATGAAGCCACAATAGTAACATTTGTGGGCTTATATGGGGTACAATAGTAACAATATGGGCACTATGTGGGTACATCAATATAATAAGTGGGTTTTACTAATAACAATAAGGGTTACACTAGTAGTATAGGGGCCTAACAGTCAATGTCCTAGATGATACACCTGAGTTGTTATTCGGTCCCGAGGTTAATGGAAAACCAGCATATGGAGCTGTTCTGCCCTTTTATGTAAGCCTGCACATACATGACAAAGTTTTGCACAATGCTATGTTTGATTCAGGGGCCTCACAAAATCTTATGCCCAAAGCAGTAATGGAAAAGTTGAACCTTGATATCACGAGACCATACAAAGACCTATTCTCCTTCGATTCAAGTCAGGTCAAGTGTTTAGGTTTAATCAAAGATCTATGTGTGTCTTTAGTCCAGTATCCCAACAAAACAATTCTGATGGACGTGGTGGTTGGTGACATTCCACCAAAGTATGGGATGCTCTTGTCAAGATCTTGGGGGAGCAAAGCTCCAAGGATCCCTTCAATTAGACCTCTCTTACGCCACTATCTCAGTCTTTGGGCAACCAAAGAGATTGTATAGAGAAACACTGATGAAGTATGTGGTGAGTAGTGAGGAAAAGCCCCAAAACTTTCCCATTTACTCAATCCATTCTGACATGGATTCATTCATTTTGTTCAATGACGATAGTCCACCAACCGATGATAAGCCTTTGGATTTAGAACAAGAAGCAGGCATAACTGAGGAACCGGTTACCCTTACCCAGCAAACTGTCAAAAAAAACAATGCAGCCACCACACAAGGAGAGGCTCCTGAAACAGAAAATTCAAATCCGCCCACTCCAATGATGATTTCAAATCCCAATGCTAGCCAAGACCAAGAAATCCTATGGTATTTGGAGTTTGACGGTTCAGTCAATAAGCTAGGAGCAGGGGCAGGGGTATGGATCCATAACAGCCAAAACGACCATGCAGAGGGTCATGCCTATAGATTGAATTTCAAATGCACCAACAACATGGCAGAGTATGAGGCCCTCCTTTTAGGCCTTAAAATCATCAAAGCTCTGAGGGCTACAAAAATTTCCATTCTAGGTGACTCCGACTTAATAATCCAACAAATGAAAGGAAACTTTGTCACCAATAACAACAAGCTGAGAGCTTATAGGACCGCTGCCACAGAAGTACTCAATTACTTTACTGAATCTAAGCTTGCCAAGATATCGAGAAGCCATAACATCCATGCTCAGAGTCTAGCCACTTTCCCTAGCACTTGCAAGCTCCCTTTTCAGCCCAATCACCACTTCACTGCTGAGGTAAAGCATAGGCCTGCTGTCCCTAACAATATTAAAGATTGGCAAGTTTTTGAGGACGATGCACAAATTAACAATTTTTTGACTATGCAGCAAGAATTTTCAAAATTAAACATCGACATGGATACCATGGGTGACCAAGAACAAATGGCAACCCAAAATCAGCAAACCCTAACAGCTGAAGAGGCTAGAAAAATGCTATGCCCAACCAGTTTTGATGCCAAAAACATGCAAGAGCTCAGGCAAATACACTTAGGAGAAATAGCTGAAACAGAGGCTGAAATCATTAATTTAAAAGACAATTTCTTACCCGCTGGTCTCACCCCATTAGAAGACATCTTTGATGCAAACGATGTCCCCAAAAAACCAAAAATACAACCTCAAAATACTGCAATTGAAGACTATAATATTGGAACAACAGAGAAGCCCAAAATGATTAAAATGTCCAAATCTTTGCCACCTGATAAAAAACCAAAGTATATTGACCTATTCAAAGAGTTCCAAGATATATTCGCTTGGAGTTATGAGCACTTGAAGTCCTATGACACCTCGGTTATTCAACATACCATCCCTCTAAAACCAAATCAAAAGCTCTTCAAACAAAAAATAAGGAGAATCAATCCAGTCCTTCTCCCTTTGATTGAAAAAGAAGTGAAAAGAATGTTTGAGGTTGGCATTATAGCACCCATTAGATTTTCAGAATGGGTATCTAATCTTGTTCCCACAAGAAAGAAGACATGTGAGATTAGGCTTTGTGTAGACTTAAGGAATTTGAACCAAGTCTCCCTTAAAGACCACTACCCATTGCCCAAAATGGACCACATTCTCCAAAGAGTAGTGGGGTCATCCAAAATCTCTTTGCTAGATGGCTTTTCAGGTTTCAATCAAATACTTGTTCACCCAGATGACCAAGACAAAACAACCTTTACAACACCGTGGGGAACATTTAAATATGTGAAGATGCCTTTCAGACTAAAGAATGCAGGTGCTACCTTTCAATGGGCCATGGACATTGCATTTGCCAAGGAAATCCATGATTTCTTGGTTATCTATCTTGACGACCTAACCCCTTTCTCCAAAGCTGACCAAGAGCACCTCAAGCACCTCAGGCAAGTATTCATGACATGTAGAAAATATGGCATTTCCTTAAACCCCAAGAAGTCCCTCTTCGGCCTTGAGGAAGGCAAGATTCTAGGCCATATTATTTCAAAAGATGGCATCAGGATTGATCCGGAAAGAATCCAAGCCATTCTGAAAATCCCTTATCCGAGAAACATCAAAGAGTTGCAGGCATTCCTTGGAAAAATCAATTTCCTAAGGAGATTTATCCCAAACTTAGCTGAGTTGTTAAGACTGTTAAGCAACATGTTAAAGAAAGATTCCAAGGTGAAATGGACTCTAGAGGCCAAGCAAGCATTTAAGAGTATTAAAATTGCACTAACCCAAACTTTGGTCCTCACAAGCCCGCAGTTTGATAAGGATTTTATGATCTTTTCTTTTGTTTCAGATCATACGATAGCTGCTGTCCTTCTGCAAAAGGACGACCAAGGAAATGAAAAACCAATTGCATTTTTTAGCAGAGCCCTTAGAGATGCCCCTTTGAAGTACCAAATCATGGAGAAACAGGCCTATGCTCTCGTTAAGGCAATCAAGGATTTTCGAGTTTACATTTTATATTCACATGTGATCGCCTATTGCCCACATGCTGTCGTAAAAAACATATTAACTCAAGAGGGACTAGAAGGAAAAAGAGGCAAGTGGATTGCCAATATCCTTGAATATGACATTGAAATAAGACCCACCAAGCTCATAAAGGGATAAGGTTTAGCCAAACTGCTATCTGAAACCAATTTTCAAGCTTTAGACATTAACCAACTGGACGATGAACAGGAGCTGGCGACTCCACAGATCAGTGAGACCTTTTTGAAATCCCCATGGTATGCTGATATTTGTTACACATTGTTAAATCTGTGTGCTCCTCCAGGATTGTCCAAGACCAAAAAGAGATTTTTAAAAATGAAAGTGTCAAAGTTTTGTGTCATAGATAGTGCTTTGTTTTGGAAAAACCATGAAGGAATATTGCTGAATTGTTTAACTATCAATGAAACTGACCATGTTATGAAGGAGTTCCATGCAGGGGACTGTGGAGGACATTTATATTGGAAGTGCACTGCTGACAAGATCTTAAGGGTGGGTTTCTATTGGCCCTCTTTGTTTGCAGATGTAAAAAAGTTTGCTGCCTCATGCCACAAATGCCAGATCTTCGAAGGCAAAAGAAAGCTGCTGCCCTTGCCTTAGACCCATCTCAACCGAAAAACCTTTCCAACAATGGGGTCTTGACTTCATCGGAGAAATCCATCCCTCTTCCTCAAGCCAGCACAAATGGATTCTTACAGCCATCGACTATTTCACCAAGTGGATTGAAGCCATACCATGCAGGCAAGCCAATGACTCCACCATTATCCAATTTCTTGAAACCAATATCCTCTCCAGATTTGGCTGCCCTGAGAAAATCATTACAGATAACACCTCTGCCTTCAAATCGAAAAAAATGATTAATTTTTGCCATAAATTCCAAATCACCCTGGGCCACTCCACAGCCTATTATCCTCAAGGCAATGGCTTGGCTGAATCTTCCAACAAAAGCTTGATTAATATCATCAAGAAAATGCTAGAAGAAAACAAGAAGAACTGGCACAAAAAACTTATCAATGCCCTTTGGGTAGACAGATTGTCAACCAAGAGGTCCATTGGGATGAGCCCTTGTGAGTTAGTATATGGTATGGAGGCAAGATTTCCATCTTCCCTGGGCATTCCCGTTATCAAGCTACTACAGGAAATCCAAGCTGAACCAAATGATATTCAATGAAGAATTAACCAGACCATTCATCTTTAGCAAACTAGAGAGCAAGTTTACAACAGAGATCAGATCTTACAAGACAAGCTAAAGAAAATATTTGACAAGAGGACTAAGGCTGAGGACTTCTGTGTTGGCAACAAAGTTTTGAGGTGGGACTCACGAAGAGAAGACAAGGGGAAGCATGAAAAGTTCGATTTTTTATAGAAAGGCCCATTTTTCATTAGCGTTGTGCAGGGTAATAACACGTATTTTCTCAAATCTGCAGCTGACAGCATAGTGGAGGACGACCCTGTCAATGGCCGAATGTTGAAACATTATCGAGATCCCTTTTAAAGGATACAATGCCCCTGTATATATTTTTAGATTAGTATTTGTACATATGACAACACTTTCATTTTTTGTTTGTTTTGTTTTTATGTATATAAGCAATCGATTACTTCGAACCAAAAAGTTATGGAAACAACGTCTCCCTGACAAATGACAGCAAGTTCACATTTTGGATACACAAAGAAGCAATTGTCACAGGATCTGGTGAACTAGATTCTGTTTGAGGACCTCAGTACATAGTGATATCATTATTTCAGACCTTGTACCCTGTGAAAACCTTTTTCAGGCCAGCGAGAAATTTCTCAAGAAGATGTTGCTGAAGCTCTCTCACAGGATATAGTATCTGAAAGTTTTGAAGGTTTTATTTTTTATAAGCTTCTCTAAATCTTCTAAAGGAAGGAAATGATTGATTCCACACCATCCTTCCTTCATCATCTAATTTCAAAAAAATTGGAACTCGAGCAAATCTATCCAAAGGATAGTCAGAAACTTCGTTGCCTGTGGAAAATGTTGCCGCAGTATCAATACAATTTTTTTCAAGGATGCTGTCATTTGCTTTTACCACAATTATCGAATGGATCTTCAGCATATCTGTTTTCTTTCCTTTACTATCCACTTAACTCCTCTATGTGGATCATGCTTACAATTATTTTTGTATATCCACAGATTCAAAAAAAAAAAAAAGCGCCTCATTTCCACTCATTTGTAACCTAGAGTAAAAAGGGTCAATGGCATTTGCAGTGGTAATTATTATGTATAGATCCTGGACCTCCAAATGCACCACTCTCAGACCTGCTAAATCACAAGGGTACCATTTACGTTGCATTGCTTTTTTGAGATGACTGTTTACTTTGGCGTGGAGTTATCAGCTCCAGATTTGGCATGTGAAGTTTTCCCTGGTGTGCAAACAAGTTAATGCTGATCTTGATATTTGTAAAGTTTGTTTTCTTTTTGTCTGTGAACGGCCCTTCAGATTTTTTTTTTGACACATCCAAACACATTTCCCTATCTGGTATCAGACCACGTATTCTAGCCCTTATCAAACTAGGCTTATGCTTTAAATTAACCTTTGTGTGATCAAAAAAGGCCATAAGTCTTATTTAGAGATAAGTGTTGTGGGTGATGTGCAAGAAAGATTCACAGCCTCAGCACGACCCCTGATTTCAATGAATCAGTCCACAGCACTTTGAGCACTGATATATATCCATATGGTGTGTTTTTTTGGCAATTATGTGCTCTCTGCTATCTGTTTTTTGTATTGGAAATGATACCATATGGACAATTTTGTCCTGATAATCAAAGAAAGGTTGCAAGGCTCAGGCGATATGGAAGTCCAGAACTCATTCAAGGGGCCTCTTGACACTCTAAGCTCAATAGAGAATTCATTGCCTATCAAAAATCGAAAGGACCACATTAAATTTCATCTCTGGAAAATCAAAGTCCTTCACAAACTTGTCAGATGCAATTTCAGTCAATCATATTGCCAAACCAGAGAATCCTTGCAATAAACAGCAAAAGCATTTGTTAGTGAAAACTCTGTTACTAGTACAAATGCTGGACATGGTAGTTTATTGGTGTAAATAGGGGGAATGCTAATTCAAATGAGAGTTTAGGTTTGACAGAAAGTGGGAGTTTTGATAAAAATGATTTGGATAACTTAAGTAATGGCTTTGTAGACAAATCATGATGCAATTTCTGTTGCGAACCTTCAAAGATCAGATAAAGTGGTTGACATAGCATTTTTTGGGAGTGTCTCCCGAGTTGGTGGTTTGAATATGGATGAGCTGGCACGTGAATCATTGTCATTTTGGGTGAAAGCCTTCTCTGAGGATACTGCTAGGAGGCTTGAAAACTTTAGCTTTATATAGTTTAGACCTGGAGGTGAATATCACGGCAATAATCCAGAGATGTCAAAATTGTTACAAAAAGTTGTTCGTGAGAAAAATGAAAACGCATTTTCAGTCTACCAACAACACCTTGCTAACCGGCTAGTAAATGTCGTTCGTGACCTCCTAGAATTTGCAAGTGATTGACCTTCTATTCCTGTTGGGAAGGTCGAACCATCTTCAGAAATTGTGCAGCGCTTTTGCACTGGGGGCATGTCACTTGGTGCTATTTCAAGGGAAACACATGAATCGATTGCCGTGGCAATGAACAGAATAGGAGGAAAATCAAATTCAGGGGAAGGTAGTGAGGATCCTGTGCGTTGGAGACCTCTATCAGATGTAGCTGATGGATATTCATCAACATTTCTACACCTTAAAGGTCTTCGAAATAGTGACACTGCCACTAGTGCAATTAAATAGGTTGCTTCAGGTTGGTTTGGTGTTACTCCAACATTTCTAGTTAATGCAGATCAATTGGAGATCAAAATTGCATAAGGAGCAAAGCCAGGCGAAGGAGGGAAACTGCCTGGAAAGAAAGTCAACACTTACATAGCAAGATTGCGTAACTCTAAACCTGGTGTACCTCTGATATCACCTCCTCTACATCATGATATCTACTCTATCGAGGACCTTGCACAATTGATTTTTGACCTTCACCAGGTCAATCCAATGGCAAAGGTTTCTGTCAAGCTTGTAGTAGAGGCTGGAATTGGAACTGTTGCCTCTGGAGTTGCAAAAGGCAATGCTGATATAATACAGATATCAGGACATGATGGGGGCACTGGAGCAAGTCCAATAAGTTCTATCAAACACACAGGTGGTCCTTGGGAGCTTGGTCTTACAAAGACACATCAGACACTTATTGAGAATGGGCTGCGCGAAAGGGTTGTTCTAAGGGTTGATGACAGCTATGGCTCTATTATGGGTGTTCATGGGTTTGTCCACTGGCTTCTCCTCTACCCAGCTATATAAAGATGTTCAAGGGCGCAGAATGGAAGGAAAACACACTAAAGACTTCTTCCACGTTTTCCTAGAATTGTTTTCTGCATTTTCTTTGTATTGAATGCATTGGTCTGGGGTGAGAAATCTTCTGGTACTATACCTTTTGGGACTGTGTTTGCTTTGGTCTATGTTTTGGTTTGGAATTTCTGTGCCTTTGGTTTTATTGGCAGCTAATTTGGTTACAAGGAACCTGCAAATTGAGGATCCAGTGAAGACCAATATAATCCCTAGGCAGATTCCAGAGAAAACTTGAGATTACCATTATCCTGTGCTACTTCGACTTATGCAGCAAAGATTACAACTGGTGGTGGAGATTTTATTTGACTGCAGTCTGCTTAGCATTATACTTGTTTCTCTATACCACATTCTATTTCTTCACCAAGCTGGAGATAAGAGAGCTGTTTCTGGGATTTTATATTTTGGCTATATGACCATCATGTCATGCTCAATTTTTGTGTTAACAAGTACAATAGATTTCTATGCATGCCTTTGATTTGCGCAGGCAATATACTCATCAGTGAAAATTGACTGATGCTCTGCATGCTCTGGTGCTTGTTCCTTTTATGTTGTTTTAGAGATTTTGGGTAATATTGCAGGAGACACCAATACATGCTGTTGAAGCTGCTTTCATTCAGTTTTCAGGCAGATTTCCTAACACACCAAAGCATTCATAAGCATGTTGATATTAAGGTGGCCTTTTCCAAATCATCACTTCCATTTATCAGGTCATGTAAATTTGCCAAAACGGAAGACCTCCCAAGACATCTTGGTACATGCAAAGGGCACTTAGCAGACAGCAAGAGCAGCCCTGTCACATACAATGATTCAGTTAAAAGAAAATGTTCTTCAACTTACAATTTTTCAGTCACTAGTATCAAAGAAAGGAGCACTTCAATTTTTTACATTAGAAACCCTTTTTCAAAACAGAATAGGACAAAACTCTAGTTTTTGTGACATTTTTGAAGCCATACTCCCACAGTACTAAGGCGGGAGAAACATGTAGAAATAAGCACGCAGAAGAAAGCAGGTAGTGCTATATGTGCACAACGATTCAGTTTGTGAGAGCACCATGTCTGAGCCTTAAGGAATCAAGTCATTTAGCGGCCAACCAAGGAGTGTTGCAGTCTACAGCGACAATAGATGATCAAGGCAGTCTGACCTGCTGCTCTTGGCTTTTCACAAGAAAAGCCATCCCCAAGTGGAGCCACTGTTAGCCTCCTATTGCAATAGGGGTTCATATTTCATGATTGACGGTTTGCATGCCAAATATGTCATCTTTTTAATACTACAAAGGTTCCATATTTCCAGAGAGTTTCATTTGGATAGATTATTCAAATTTTGAAGAGCTGTTCAGTCAAGGGAAGGCCAAACAGTTTAAACTTGGCTTCCCTGGGTTTCAATTGCTTGCTTTAGAATATAGAGATGAATATCTGGCCAAACAAGCTTAAAACTTGGCGGATTGGTAAATAGGTAGAGAAACCAGGGCGCTCATCAGCTTAATCTGAGCCTCGGAAGAGACAAGGGTTGATTTAGATAGGAGCATAGCTGAAAGAAAGGTTGAAAGGCTGGGTATGCTAGTTCAAGGGCACCCAAACCAAGAGAAGAAAAAATATTAGGAGAGTAGGCCGGGTAGGTAGCGTTGCAGTGGCAGATTCATGGCTTGGGATCCGTTTCATTTCATGTTCTCAAGCGTCATATCCGTTCGCATCTCAAGCATAAGGCAGCTTCCAATTGGAGGAGCTCAAGCGAGGCATGTCTGAATTTACCTTCTTCCCTCAAAACACTCGCTAACTTCCCCTAATCTGCTTAAAAAGTCCTATTTCCCCTTTAAAAAGCCTAGGATTCCTATCCTTAGCGCTCTCTGATCAAATTGCATATTAACTTCTAACTTATTATCTAAATCCCAATTATTCTTCCCTCCCCATACTAAAAACATATACGAGATCCCCCTAAATACATATCCCCTCCATTGGTTGAAATATAACCATAACTAGCTCAACATCTTCTGCTACTACTACAAGGGACTATTAACCTTTAGTTCTATTTTAGATGGTTCTAAAAGAGATGATGCTAAATCAAAGCAGCTCTTCTCGATGTTATAAAAGTCAGGGACAGAAAGATAGAGGAGCTCAAAAGAAAAATGAAGTGCTCTCTGCAGAGAAAAGTGCCATAGTAAATTCCATCAAAGTGCATGAAGACAAAATTTCAAGGCTTGTGGAGGAGAATGAAAATAACAATTTGGCTCTTCAGCAGGCATGCACTAAATTGGAACTCACAGATTCAAAATTGGATGACCGAGACAGAGATATTGCAGAATTGCAACAAAAATTAAAAACAAGTAGATGTGCTTCACCAACAATTATCAGATACAAAGAAAAAAATGCAACAATTGGAGATTTTTCTTGGTGAAGGCAGGTCATGCATTCAAGAGAAGGAAGAAAAGATATATGAATTTGAGATTGCAGTTGAAAATCTTAAGAACGAGGTCTTATTGATCAAACAAGAGTTGGCTGAAAAATAACACACAAAAGATTGCTCTTGTGTCATCTCAGCACTTAGTCAAACAATCACATGCTGAATCTAATAAACGCCAAGCAGAAGACACAGATTCTATTCTAGTTAGCAAGAAACGAGGAGTTGAGAGCTTTAATATAGAATCCTTATTGCAAAGGGATAGCCCATTAGTGGCATCAAAAGCAGACAAGGGTGATATTTGTGCGGCATCACAACAAATGGATATCTGTTTGCATTCAAGAGATGGTCCACAAATATTCCTCAAACAGGAAAAGTTGATTGTGGGGGTACCATCTTGTTGCAGGATAAGGGCAGTTCCCAAAGATTTTTATGTAAGGACAACACATCAAACACATTGTGTTGCCAACAATCATCTTCCTCTATGGCACAGGTATCGTTAGCTCTTTCATCATCTGTCTCAAAGATGCAATCATTAGACAAATCTCAGGATCCATTATGTTATGCTTCTTAACCTGCAAATAATACCCCAATACAAAATATGCGAAGAAAAGAGACCGATAACACAGAATATGCAAAGAAAAGATATCCAGAACACAAAATAGCGAAGACTTTATTATTCAGAGAGTAATGTTCACTTGCCTCTTCGAGGGGGCAACCTCCAATAGAGCAGAGCTCGATTACAAAAATAAGACACGATGCTCCTCGCAGGGAGTTACTATCCTATATATATGACTCCTACAAGTAATACCACGGGTCAATACCGTTTATTACTAATACCGTCGGCCCATTTGCAACTAACTGTGGTTCCTTTATTAATTATGAATTAACCACTTACAATTATTAATATGGGCTTTATTGACTGTTAACTATGACGTGGTCCCATTACATAGATAAGGGGGTTAGGGTGGGACCCTAACATGCCCACCCCCTTAAGACTAGCCTTGTCCTCAAGGCTGAAGCTGCGGAAACTGCTGCAGGATAGTGGCTGGCTCCCAAGTTGCATCTTCTGGAGAGGTGTCTTTCCATTTGACTAGGACTTCCTTGATCATGCGGCCGCGCAGTTGCTTGACTCTTGTGTCGAGGACCTGTTCCGGTTGAAGCCAGATGGATCTTTCTTCGTCCAATTCCGGTAGACTCGTCTGAATTCTGCAATTATTCCCAATCACTTTCTTGAGGCATGAAACATGAAAAACTGGATGGATTTTTGCAGTAGGTGGCAGATCCAACTTGTAGGCCACTTCTCTAATGCGTTGAAGTACTTGATATGGTCCGTAGAATTTGGGAGAGAGTTTCTGACATCCTTTGTCTTTTAGTGATGTTTTCTTATATGGTTGGAGCCGTAAAAAGACCTTATCCCCTTCTTGAAATTGGCGCTCTGAGCGATGCTGGTCTACCTGTTGCTTCATGCGGTTCTGAGCTTGGTGAAGATTCTCGCGAAGATGGGCGAGCATAGTTGCACGGTGTTGTAGGAGTTGATCCACTGCTTGGACTTTTGAGCAGCCCTTGAGATATGAAGTAGGTGAAGGCGCGAGTTGACCATATACTGCTTCATATGGAGTCATTTTGGTGGTGGCATGATAGTTGGTGTTATACCACCATTTTGCCAGAGGTAGCCATTGTACCCAAAGGTGTTGTTTTTTTGAAGTAAAACACCTAAGGTAGGTTTCCAGGCATTTGTTGACTGCTTCAGTTTGACCATCTGTTTGCGGATGGTAGGAAGTACTGAGTTTTAGTTGCGTGCCTTGTATTCTGAAGAGTTCCTGCCAAAAATTGCTGGTGAAGATCGGGTCGCTGTCGGACACAATAGAAATGGGCATGCCATGCAATTTGAAGATCTGATCCATGAAAGTTTGAGCAACCAAGGTGGGTGTAAACGGGTGGGGGAGAGCGCAGAAATGAGCATACTTCGAC
>APFE030516926.1:0-16754 GCA_000404065.3 Pinus taeda | reverse complement strand
TGTGGAGTCACTTTACAAAGTCGATGCTTTAAAATTATGTGAATATGACTACCTTTTAGAATGATTCTCATATATATATATATATATATATATAATATATTATATATATATTCAAAAAGTTGTAATATCTATTCCATTATAAAAATATATTATATTATTTAAGGAAGTCTGTGAAACATTTAATTTTTTTTTGGAAATTATAGTTGGAATCTAGTTACATGATTTTATGTGAAAATGTAGTTTTTTGGATTTTCGAATGCATATATAAACTTAATGCCTATCTATTCATTTCAATGATTAATTTGTGTTTCAAGATGAATTTTGGGTGAATTTATACAAAATATAGTTAGAGAGAGAAAAACAATGAATAAAAATCAAATTTTTAGATTAAGCTTTCTAAAGTATCCAAAGTATAATTTAAAAAAATAACCCTAACAAATTAAAAATTTCAAGAAATCCTCCCATTGTGATGATTATCAATTTTTTATTTGTTAATTTCTTTTGTTATTTATTTTTAATTTTTTTAAATTTTTTAATTTATCCTCCACAATTTTTCACATCAATTTAGTATTTTAAAAAGACATCCTTTACTAACACTCATTATAGCAACATTATCGACCTTGAATATGTTTTCCATGTATTTAAAAGACATATAATCCACTGATTTAGACCACACATAATGCACTGATGTGAATTCCTCCTTTCCAGCATGCTCGCACTCTATATTCTTCTTGCCATGTTCTCAACGTAATAATATGTTTTCCTTGCATATTTTTATTCCATATGTTTGAACCATACATGATGCATGTGAATTCCTTTCAAAAATAGGCGCACTTTGTATGTTATATTCTTATTACATTCTTTATTATCTCGCCCATTTTTTTCCATATATAAAATCAATATGTTTGTGCACTTTGTTCTTTGTTTTTATTTGCTTCAATTTTTATTGTGCTTTTCTATATTCCATTCAATTATATGATACTTTTATTACATTTATAAATTTATTTAGAAGCGTTCTTAGATCATTATTTCACTATAATTGATATTAGTTAGTTTTAAATATTGCTATATAAGATATCTCGTACATTTTGGTCAAATTAGATGAGAAATAAATTACATATCAAAAATTCACATTATATTAGATTAATCACATATATAAATACATCAATCAATAGTTTAAAATATAAATTATATCTTAATCACATGATCGCTTGTGCAAATCTCTCAACCAAACATTAATCTAGGAATCATCTAAACAACTCCTAAAGAATAGGAACAAACTCTTTTACTTAGAAACCATCACAACTAAGACAAGTGTATTTTCCAAGTCCCCCACTTAATGACTACTTGTCTCATTCTCAATCAACACTAGTTGTGGTCCTTGTGTTTACAAACATAAAGAAAAATATGTTGACGTCCATATAATGGAACAACCATCCACTTGAATGCATGAGTACCCAACCGCTCCAGTCTACTAGGATTCCTTAGCATACATGGTTTTGTCAACCATTATAACTGCATACCTCTCCATCATTATCAATTCCAAATCTTCTACGTTACTAGCTCCATCAAGTTGTCTCTTAAGCCTTGTAAAGGCATAGTTGGCAAGTTAGATTCCCGAGTTCAACTCCTAAAATACTGAATCACAAATCTCTTGATTTTAATTACTAAACAACATCTCAAGTTGTTTAATTACTTAACAACATCTTAAGTTGTCAAGTTAGATCCCTAAGTTCCACTCGTGAAACCTGAATCACAAATCTCTTGATTTCAATTAGTGAAAAACATCCCAAATTATCACATACCTCACCAGAAAACTATTCTCACATCTTTGATAAATAAGAGACTCTTCTCTAAATACACATCTTCCCAACGAACTTCATAACCATCCGTACTAAAATTTTACCTGCACTTAATTTCTTCATAAATAACTTCCTACCATTAAACCAATTTGTTGATCTCTTTCATATTTTAAAAGTTCATGCTCATCAATTTTACAAACCAGTTATAATACTAAATTTTAGTAGTGAAAATAATTTAAATACTACGGCACCAAGATCTTAACTTATTAAAAACACTACTTTTGGTGTATGCCCCTCATTCTCAGAAATCAACAGAACAAGAAGTTGAAACAAGTCTCTTCAACACAGACAATGTTCTCACAGTGTAACCGTAGCTCATTGGCTTCTTCAATTCAATCTGCACTGCGGTCTTCGACACATCTGGATTCAATTTGCACTGCGGTCTTCGACACATCTGGTGTAGGCCAGTCTTCTATTGATGCATCTCCGTTTTTCTTTTGTTCGATATACCACCAAACAACTGTGATACCAGAGGCACAAATAACACAATTGTAAAACAAGGATAGATCATTCAATACCTCCGAGAAGAGCACACACACAACTGTTATAACAAATAATTAACAACTGGACCCTATGGATCCACGCAAATCATTCCTTCTAATTCACGCATAGCTCTGTTCCACGCTTGGACTGCAACAACTCCCAAAACGCTACACCACCAAGAGATTAATTCTTATCGAAATAATTGCTTATGAAAACACCATTTACCAGTGTTCCTTATGACACAGCACCATAGCGCTACCCTTCAAAGCCTCTGCTATAGTTAACGCAATCTCTGCATAAACTAAATTTTAACACCATGTTTATTAAGCTCAGAAAAGACTCGTTGCTATATCAATGGCCGATTTCTAGAATTCACTACTGCCTTCACCAGGCTTAATAGCTTCCATCCTTGAAGCTATGCAGTTCAACAGAGATTTTCTGATGTCTCTAGCAGGAACAAGTGCTACAACTCTTCAACATACGGTCCCTATGATAGATAGCCGACATGCAGGTCATGCGATTTAATCCAACTGGGCACCTTTTATTTATTTTTAAATTAAATCTTCAATATCTTCGATCTATATGGAGGAATTTGCTGGAAAGTTATGGAAATTCCATTGATATTTAAAGAAAATCTGGCAAGGATTTTTGTAAATTTAAGTTATAGTTGTTAAACTTCAAAATTTTAGATGTCTTATAAGTTTTTGACGGTGTTGAATCTATTTCCACCATCAAAAACATGATTCAAACACTGCATTTACAAGATTTTTTGATTTTTTTGTTTGTTCGGATTCCGACCACTTTTACCCGTTCGAGCAATTCCTTGGCCTGGGTAGATGACTCCTATTGTATTTACTCCAGAGGCTGACGCAACATAATAAATTAACTACTTCTTGGAGCATGTGTAGGAGAGTTGGGTAGCGGAGGTCCCACGTGACACTTTTGGGGCTTAGAGCCTATAAATTAGGATAAAAATATTGTAAAAACTCCGAAATATGCAGAGCGCGAAATGTAATAGATCGAGTCAAAGAGTTGTTCGTCCAAGAAATAATATATAATAATAGGGAGTAAGTCGGCTTGCCCATGGTCCGTGGACCATTGGAATGTATAAATAGAGTGAGAATCTAAGGGTAGAAGGTAAGTTTTTGGTATGTACTTTTTGATCTGGAATGTAATGGGTTGTTAAAGAACGAAGTCTTGAAGTGTCTGTAAGTCTGAGTCAAGGGTGTTGGTAGGTAGATAGAGGCTTTGCAGCTGTGTGCGCAGAGGCCTAGTAGAGTTTGTAGTTGCATGCACAAACCCCTGCAGTGGAGTGTGCAGGGTGGATCTGGATGTATTGGTGGAAGAATTGAATAAAGATAAGTTGATTTTGAAATTCTGTGTTAAATCTGAATTATTGTGAATCTGACTAATTTATGGTTGATATAACTATTTGATTTATGCGCGTATGCTTATGTTAATAGTTTATGCAAATCTATATCTTTTCTGGGTGCACGAATTTGTTATTTCTGTTAAATGTTTGCTTAAAGACCATAAAAATTAGATCTAATCTATAACAACACATTTAATAAGTATTAAGGATTTTCCTGGGTCTGGATCTACGCGGAGCAAAGTGGCGCGAAGCCACAGAACGGTGTGCGAACCTTCCAGACCACATCAAGACATCCTAAGGGTGTGGAAACCTGGTTCTAGCACCCTCCCCTGCTACCTCGGGTGAGACCTCAGTCCGTGCTCCACAGGTTGTCGTCGAAAGGGCCAGTAGCTATGGGATTTGTTTGGCTAAATAACTCTTCTGAACTTGGGTCAGGCCCTTATAAGCCAACAAATGGTTCCGTTTCCGGAACCAGGATCTGCCTAAGGGGTGTCTGATGACGAAGCACTGGAATCCTACAAAGAAGGAGCTTGAAGATTGATTGGATCAGGAGCAGTATGAGTTTATAGAACACCGCCGCACAAGCCAAAGGATAAGAATGACAAGCGCGATCCAGCTTCCGGTATTCAAAGGATTAGGAAGCGAAGATCCAGAACAATTTTGGTTCGTGGTAACGGTGGTATGAGAAGCGCATGGAGTTATGGATGATAACATCAAAAAGGCTACCTTAGTTAGCACGTTGTAGGACCTAGCGCTGACATGGTATATAAAGTACTCAAGCGATAACCCGAATGTGGGAATAGTGGAGATCCAGACCGAATTATAAAAAGAATTTAATCGGCCGAAATCAGAAACGTAGTCGATCATAGGGTTTAAGGAAATCATGATGATGCCTGATGAAACTCCATGGGATCTAGATCAGATATTGAAAAGTACAGTCCGTGAGGTGAACATGACGCTGTTGGATGTGCAACGCAGCATGTGGTTTGTGGCGTCACTGACGCCACATCTGAGGATGGCTTTGTCACAACAAAAGATCTCAACTCAGGTTGAAGCATTAGAGACAGCGGTGAGGTTGCACGAAACTTCGATACAGGATCCAGGGTTTGGAGTTCAGCAAATCCATGTGCAAATACAAAACCTGTGTTTAGAAATGAAGAAGTTAAAACAAGAACAAGCACCCTACCCAGGAGCCCGGGAGGAAGTATGGTGTATTTAGTGTAGAAGCCAGGGTCATGATAGAGATCACTATCTCGTCTTTGCGAACTATGTGGTAGCAGGGGGACCAACGCCATTGCGACCAGAGGCACAGGCAGGGCCAAGCGTGGCGCCCATACTTTGTTGTGCGATATGTCAAGAGGGAGGAAAGCATGCCACAGACAACTGCCATCTATTACAAAACATGAGACAACCCCCCCCAGTGGCTATTTTGCAACTTTTGCAGATCGGTGGGCCACGAGGAATGAGACTGCTGTAGTTATCAATTATTGATGGACTAGTCACCTGCCTACAGAATGTAGACTGAAACGTGAGGTCAGGATCCAGCCGCGATGATAGCGCGCTGCAGGTTCCAGGGACATGGATGAGGACAGGAAGGAATGGGGAGAGGAAGGGGTCACGGGTAGCTCATCTATTACAACTGCGGAGGACCGGGTCACTACACGTGGGACTGTACCAACCCAACTAGAATATCTTTCCCTTACTGCAAACAATTCAATCATGAACTGATAAATTGCCCCACACTGATAGCATAGATTCGTGAGAAAAAGGAAGCACAACCTACAATGACACAGAACGTCTAGATGATGAGGTCTGAGCCACGCGAAGAAGATCCCAACGTAAATATGGTGCTCAGAAGTGGCACGATCAGCAAAGAGGATAAGGGGAAACCAAACAAAGAGGATGTAGGAGTTCGCAAGGAAGCGGGTCTGGAAGCTAGGGAGAGCATCACGGAGGTCTCTACCCCAGGTGGTAGGGATCAATCCGAGCTAGAAAGGGATCCCTCGATGTTGACTACCTTTTTACAGAAATGCATGAAATTGCTTCATGACAATAGAGGAGTTAAGGGCTTGCAACAGTTGATAAATAGGTGCGCATGGTCAAGTGAACCTCGCGTGGTCCGAAAATTGGGAAGACATGTGTCACAGACTGGGCGGGAAATGCGGTTAACAGTGCAGATTGGTGATTATCAGATGGATCAGATCATTCTGAACTTGGGCTCAAATGCAAATGTACTACCTAAACAGAAGTGGGAGCGCATGGGCAAGCCCACACTGCAATGGTCTCCTATTCAATTAAGGATGGTGAATCAATAGAAGATCCTGCCCATGGGAAGACTACAAGGGATTACAGTAGATATAGAAGGTGCGAGCACCCGAACGGACTTCAAGGTAATCGAAATTGTGGATGAAAGTAGCCCTTACCCTGCATTATTAGGAATAGACTCGGTCACGGACATAAATGGAGTTATTAATTTAAAGACGCGGAAAATGATCTTTTAGAAGAAGTCGCTCCGCATAGTCATTCCGCTAGACCCGACTGAAGGACCATGGTACACTGAACCCATGCGTGACGAAGGATGTGATGATGAATTAGATTGTATTTACAAAATCACTACACGACATCAAGTGTGGGACAATCCGATGGCAGAAGGAAGAATATAGTGGGGACATCCAAAATCCTGCACCGAAGATTCAGATGAAGAAGATGAGCAATGGCATAACTGGCTAAATGGGGTAACCATATTAAACTGTAATATGGTGACTAAATCGTTGTGTTGCGTTAGAGCTCAGGGTCGTGAACTATCGATATATGATGGGCTAACAGTAGTAAAGGAATTCTTGATCAAATTTGAAAGCACGGTACCAGAGCACCAATGGTTCGATGCGTTGAAATGGGCATTGTGCGTGATACCTGCGCGTTGGTGGGGCACACATGAAGGAACCTTTGAAAATTGGCGTGGCTGTAGGCACATGATGCAGATAAGATTTTGGAGGCCGGAACTACGCATAACGGAGAAATACGATAGATGTGATGATCCGCGCATGCACCTGACTAGATGGGTCCAAGCCTTTGGAGAAGATCCTCAATTGGAGTGGGTACACTTCTTTTATTATACCTTGGACATCATTCCAAGGAACTGGTATATTGAAACAGAGCTTCGATATGGCACCAGCGAATGCGATATCTTGTGTGAAGGGTTTTTGTCAACTTTCTTCTTTGAGGATCAATGAAAGGATACTGTGGACGACACATTGCAGGTGGTAAAAGCCGCTATTTTCAAAATACCATCTGAACTAGAAGAAATCATGTAGCTAGACTAGTCGCGACAGTTGAGCCAGGCCCTAGAATGTTACAATGTGCAGGTAGAATATGATGAGGACGACCCTAGAAACATCAATATTCCAGAAACAGAGGGGAGATGCGAGGTGTGCAGACCAGCAATCTATGATCCAGACATCATCGTGCCACTGAAAACGAAACAAGTAAACATTGGAATAGAGGAAGAGCTGAAGTATGCAATGCTGGGATACTATTGGGATGATGCCACGGTGGAAAATGTGGTTGAGTTGCTTCGAGAATATCAAGATTTATTCCCACAAAAATCATGGAGTTAAAAGGGATCCTAGGTGACCTGGGAATGATGAAGATAACCCTGAAGCTGGATGCAAAGCCAGTTAAGCAGTGGCCTTATTAGTTGAATCCAAAATACAAAGCGAAGGTTCGCGAAGAGTTGGACAGGATGCTTGTAGTAGAAATAATTGAACCGGTAGAGGAGTCCGACTGGGTAAGTGCTATTGCTGTGCAGGAGAAGAAACAAAAGGGTGAAATTCACATCTGCATCGATCTCAGAAAGCTCAATGATGCATGTGTCAACGATACCTTTCCGACACCATTTACAGATGAGGTACTAGAAAATGTGGAAGGACAAGAAGCCTACTCCTTCACGGACGGTTTCTCTAGTTACCACCAGATCAAGATCATGCTAGATGACAAGAGTAAGACAACTTTCGCCACCGAATGGGGCTGCTTTCATTATATGGTGATGCCCTTTAGACTAAAGAATGCGCCGATGATATTCTATCGCGTTTTCGTCGCTGCATTCAAGAAATTTATACACAAGTTCTTAGAGGTATATCTTGATGATTGGACCGTATTTGGGCTAGTTAAGAAGCATACCGCGAGCTTATGGTTAATGCTGGATACTTGCCGACGACACCAGATTGCACTAAATCTAAAGAAGTATACTTTCCTCGTCCCCTTCAGGAACCTGCTCAGCCATGTGGCTTGTAAGCAAGGTTCGATGGTGGGTCTGGCCAAGATCACTGCTATACTCAACCTGCAAGTGCCAGAAAGTGTCAAACAACTGCGCCCCACACTGGGACACACTGGTTACTATTGGAAGTTCATAAAAAGCTACGCGAAGATCACAACATTAATGGAACAGTTGCTAAAGAAGGATGCTACTTATTGCTAGAATGAGGAATGCAACAAAAGTCTGGAAACTCTTAAGGAAAAGATGGCATTAGTTGCTATATTGATCTTTCTGAAATGGGACATCAAATTTCATGTGCACGTTGATGCGTCGTGTATCGCGTTGGGCGCAGTACTCACTCAAGAAGGAGCAGAGGGAATTGATCATCCAATTGTGTTCGCAAGTCGACGATTGTCAAAAGCTTAGAAAAACTACTCCACTACTGAGCGAGAAGGGTTGGCGATGGTGTACGCACTCTAGAAATACCACCACTATCTGCTCAGAGGACACTTTAAGATGTATAATGACCACTTTGCACTAAAATACCTAGTGAATAAGCTTGTGTTGGGGGGGCGCATTTGTAGGTGGCTGCTATTATTTCAATAATATGACTTCGAAGTCATCGTAAAGCTAGGATGTCTGAACGCAGGCCCCGACCACCTATCTCGAATTGAGAACGGCAAAGAGCCCACAAACTTGGAGGAAGGGCTATCGGATGTGCAACTGTATGCAGTACGCGTCAGCGATGGCCATTTTGAGGATATAATCCATTTCTTAACTACAGGAACTGTGCCACAAGGATATTTTGTTTAGAAAAAGAAAGAATTGGTGATACGCGCAGCAGACTTTACTGTTATTGCAGGACACCTCTACAAAATGGGCAACGATGAAATATTACATAGATATGTACCTGAATTCAAGCGAGGACAAATCCTAGCTGAAGCACATGGGGGGTTTGCTGGAGGACATTATGCGGGTGCGCCACAACACAAAAGATTCTTCGATTAGGACTATGGTGGCAAACTTTACATCAAGACTCGAAAGCATACTTTCGAGCTTGCGATGTATGTCAACGAATTGGGAAACCATTGCAGAGGGATGAAATGCTACTCAATCAACAGATGACACTGCAACCATTCAAAAAGTGGGCAATTGACTTCATGGGACCTATCACACCTCAAGGGAAGACGGATGCACACTAGATCATCACAGTGATAGAATATTTGACCCGGTGGGCAGAAGCACAGCCAGTTAAGGACTACACAACTGCTACAGCACGAAATTTTTGCTCGAGAACATGTTGACACCGTTTGGTTGTTCCAGATTTCTAATGAGTGACCAGGGAACACACTTTCTGAATGAAACGATCAATGCGCTCATAGAGGAATTCCAGATATATCATCAATAGAGCACACCATACCATCTGCAAGCGAATGGGACCATTGAAGCATTCGACAAAATTTTGGAGACTGTGTTGACTAATGTCTGTAATGCGCATCGAAATGATTGGGACTTGTGTATCCCTGTTGTGCTATGGGCCTACCAAACCACGTGTAAGAAAAGTTGACGGGTCAGACACCTTTCCGGTTAGTCTATGGTAAGGCAGCCGCCATGCCCACGGAATACATCATACCTAGCTTGTGAATCGTGACAATAATAGGCATGGTTGACTGCAGGGCTTTGGAGGAATGGCTCGCACAACTAGAGGAACTTGAGGAGGAATGCTTTTTGGCTGGCTTCCATCAACAAGTACAGAAATAGCACGAGAAAGCATGGCATGATCACCATATCAAGGTGTGCACTTTCAAGGAGAATGATCTAGTATTACTATATGACAGCAAGTTCGAGAAATTCCCTGGCAAGCTCCGAATGCACTGGTTGGGTCCCTATGTAGTCAAAGAAGTTACAGATGGAGGCACGGTCCAGCTTGCTAAGCTCAATGGAGACCCCTTCTCGGGAAGAGTAAATGGCAGTCGCCTGAAGCTCTACACGGGTGGGCTGACTACCCGACTAACTGATCAAACGATAGTCTCACCACTCTAACCAGTTGAAAGAGAGCGTAGGACCATAAAGCATTCTGGGGGGAAGCTGCACGACCACTGGGGTGCGCATGGATATGGTCTGTCACAAGTGTCATGGTTGCGCAGAAAGGGATGTGTGACTGCATTGACAAGCAGAGAGGTGACCATTGCTGTCACTATTCATGACAAGATGTTTGAGTTATGGCAAAAGGGAGCAGGCAGCGGGCAATTAAGAGACAAGGTATGAGCCGGATCTGGAACGATCTACCGTAGGCTTAACATGAGGACACCAGAAAAGGCAGGAGCCAACCAATTTGAATTTCGAAACAGTTATAAATCACAGGGGGGCCACCATCGAACAAGCTGCGTTTCTGAGAACCTTAAGTTGTTGTGTTTTCTTGCCGCTATGGAACTCTTCGTTATCTACGCTCAAGGAATAAGGCCGAGAGTTGTGATATGGCCAAAGATGTAGGGCTTTCTGAAGAATACAGTGTGGACAACTGCAGGCATTACACAAAGTTCAACATCGACGGGAGGGGATGTGCCAGAAATTTGTAAACACGAAGCAGAACTAGTCCGGATGTCGTGGCCTCACCCATGGGCTGGTTGGAGAACCATAAAGGATAAGGGAAAAGCTGTAAGTATGGAGACAAATGGTGGAATTGCAATTAACAAGCTGTCTCTGGTGTATCTTGAATATTGGGATCTCGCGGACAACAAAAATGGTCTTGCAAAATTGCAACACAAGTTGCAGTAGACAGTGCGAAGAGAAGCTCCAAATGTTGAAATTGGCTGCGTTGGTACAAGGAGGTCCCGTATGCGGCACCCCAGCTAGAGCTAAAATCCTGTGAGGGGGTGTTCTGTGTTAACCAAGTAGAGCAGAATGAGCATTGTCGGTTGCAAGAATTGGTAGAAACAATGAAGTACGAGCTGGAAGAAGCATTGCAGGAGATGAAGAAGGAGCAACAGAATGAAGGATGTCACCCACAAGGAGGTGAACCACGGAGCCTAGGCAGTGCATCTCACTGCATTGACAAGTGACTCGGGACAAGTCATGATGATTGTGTTGGGGGCTTGTTGGATAGGAGAGGTCCCACGTAATAGTTTTGGGGCTTAGATCCTATAAATTAGGATGAAAATATTGTAAAAACTCCGAAATATGCAGAGTGTGAAATGTAATAGAACAAGTCAAAGGGTTGTCTGCCCAAGAAATAATATAGAATAATATGGAGTAAGTCAGCTTTCCCATGGTCCGCGGACAATGGGAATCTATAAATAGAGCAAAGCTCTAAGGGTAGAAGTAAGTTTTTGGTATGTACTTTTGGATCTAGAATGTAATGGGTTGTTAAAGAATGAAGTCTTGAAGCGTCTGTAAGTCCAAGTCAAGGGTGTTGGTACGTAGATAGAGGCTCTGCAACTATGTGTGCAGAGGCCTAGTAGAGTCTGTAGCTATGTGCGCGGACCCCTGCAGCTGAGTGCGCAAGGTGGATCTGGATATATTGGTGGAAGAAATGAATAAAGATAAGCTGATTCTGAAATTCTGTATTAAATCTGAATTATTGTGGATCTAGCTAATTTATGGTTGATATAACTATTTGATCTATGCGTGTATGCTTATGTTATGAGTTTACGAAAATCTATATAATTTTTTGGCCACGTGAACTGGTTATTTCTGTTAAATGTTTGCTTAAAGACCATGAAAAGTAGATCTAATCTATAACAACGCATTAATAAGTATTAAGGATTTTCCTGGGTCTAGATCTACGCGGAGCATAGTGGCACGAAGCCACAGAATGGTGTGCAAACCTTCCAGACCACATCAACACATCCTAAGGGTGCGGAAACCTGGTTCTAGCACCCTCCCCTGCTACCTCAGGTGAGACCTCAGTCCGCGCTCCCCGGGCTATCGCCGAAAGGGCTGGTAGCTATGGGATTTGTTTGGCTAAATAACTCTTCCAAACCTGGGTTAGGCCCCTATAAGCCAACAAGGAGGTAAATGCCTTAACACCCACATGTCAACCCATTTTAGTTATTATGAAGGTCATATTAAGCATAACTGAACTATTAACAAGGAGTTGTTTTCACTGTGATTTTTTGGACTGTTTGTTGTCAGAATCTGGTTGAAAATTTTGAAGTGAAATATAGATTTGTGTTATTTAATTTTTTTTTTTAACTATATATATGGATTGTGCAGGGCTTACCCATCAAGATTGTGATTTCAATAAATTTCTGCTGGATTTTAGAGAAATTATACAAAAAAAACTTCCAAAAAAGTATCACTAAAAACAACTGGCTATGGGCAAATCTATTCATTGTACATAGGTCTACATATGGCCCAACAACGCTGTGAATATTCATGCAACTATGTAGCGCAACATTGACAAAATACTCTAATCTCACACACCCATACTATATACAATAAATTAATTCTATATCTTTCTCATATTCATGGGCTTTTATGAGAGAGTTACCTAGAGTCACTGGCTTTGATACCAAGATGAGAAATAAATTGCACACCAAAAACTCACATTACATTAGATTAATCACGTATGTAAATTCATCCATCATTGATTTAAGATAGAAATTATCCTAACCACGAAATCACTTAGTTGAACAAATCTCTCAACCAAACACTAATCTAGAAATCATCTAAAAATTCCTAAAGAATAGGAACACACTCTTTTACATGGAAAACATCACAACTAAGACAAGTAGGAATTATATTTTCCAAGTAAATTTTGACGTAAGTCTTCCATAACTTTTTTAGAAATATCTACTCTTAAAAATTGTAGAGAAAATATACTCTCTTAATGTACTTCTCATATACTTCTCATATGTATGAGAATATAATATATGTGTATTATATTATAATATTGATAATAACACTTAGTTAAATTTAGGCAAATTATATGCAATAAAATATTGTTGTCAATGTTTCCTTTCGTCCCTTTCCTCTTAATTATTTTAAAGAATACCATTAGTTATAAGACATCATTATTTTGTTCTCAAACTATGGTACTAGATAATAATTTGACTACAAGGACTATCTCAACCACCATAGTTTGAATGAGATCCATATAGAGACTTTTGAAAATTTTACAACTATTAAAGATGTTTTAGATTAGTTAAATATAGTGTATAATGATTATTAATAGATTTACATATTTGAATATGGAAATATAGTTTTTATGGATGAAATTTATTTAGAAATTAGTTCTTAATCAACATTTATTGGAAAGTTTAAAAAAAATCAAGGGAAAAACATTAAAATAAATTTTAGTGTTAAATAAGTTTTCTTTACTTTATATATATATATATTATTTTGACTCAATTCATCTTAGTGACAGTTGGGATGCTATGCATTTACATTTGGAAACACATGTTTTATGAATGCTTTTTTAATATGGAAGTGAGTGCATGAATTCATGTGTTTGGAGTTGAAAGTAACGATGTTTTAAGATATAAATTGGTTACACTTAGAAAAGTTTATATATAAAAGTCAAGTTTAGGTAGTTATTTATATTTAAGATGATTTAGTAGATAAAATATAAAATTGAGGATTTAAATGGGTATGTTGTAATTTATATTTGTAAATATTAGTCATTCTTGTACAATAAACAAAAGATAGGTGATGATAATGTGCAAAAAAACAAAAAACAGTGACATTGCCACTACATGACTTTTGTTTGAAATTAATGATAAAGTGAAACGCTCATATTACATATTAAACATAAAACTTGATGTTAAAATTTTAAATCATTCATAAGTATGGCTGAAACTTAATCTATGTTGAAGAATGGATTAGACTCTACTTATAATCGTCATTAATTAATATGGAGATTAGATGTATCAAGTATCAGCATAAAGAAACAACCACGCTAACATCTATTGGATTTAGTGTTAGAATGATAATCATGAATGGTCTATCCTAGTTGTATGACGGTGAGTAATTGGTGTTAGTTGGTGGGAGTTGGCGATAGTCAGCAGAATTAGATAAGAAGTTAATGATCATCCATAAAACTTCTGTAGATTTACTAGCTGGGTTTTGTATAAATGTATGTGCTATGTAATGAAAGAAACAAGTTCTTTCATAGAGTCTTCGTTTTTCTATCATGGTATTAGAGCTCAAGTGAGCTGAGTTGTGGGAGAGGTTGCCTTGTGTAGTGGAGCGTCTTGCTGTTGTGAACGTGGAGTAGTTGCAAGCCTGTTGTAGTGGGGCCAAGCTGTGTGTTGAAGCATGGGCATAGCGTGTAAAGAGCATTGTTTGTTTTTCTTTGTGCTCGTTGATTGTGAAGAGTAATAAAAGTGTTTTTTTTTTACAGTTGAGGTGTATTGTAGAGTGACAACGGAGGAGGATGTGTTTGGTGCGTCTGCAATGAACCAAAACTAGGCTTATTGCTTGGATTTTGTGTGAGTTTATTTTCTGATATAATGCATTGTTGGCTCTGAGATATTCAAACTTATGACTTAAGTGAAGTCAAACTCACTGCCAAACTGGCACAATCCAAAGAATTCAATATTTGAAAGATCCATTGTTTGAGAGAGCTCATCTCATCTTTGTAAAGCAAGAGAAATTCATCAGATTTGTCTTTTTCCTACTCATATGGAGGTTAAGTATGGTGGTGCCACCCGGAAATGAACTGGAGACCTTCGTTGTGTTCAAAAGGAGTTTTGAGTGTTGGGCGTTGCATTACAAGCTAGGAAGAGGCGTGGAGAAGCAGTGTTGAGAAGCAGCAAGCATAGGCTTTAATGTCAACGAAGACTTGCATCATTTTGTTGTCTATAGAGCCACTGGAAGAGGTGTAAGGGAGGAGAGGAGCTCCTGGGAGAAGCAACCATCATAGAGTGTGAGAAGTAGAGCGATGTTAGTTAAGGGAGCGTCGTAGTTGAAGACTGCATTATGCGTTGAGCCTATGGTAGGTCTTTTGAGTTGGAGCAGTGCGTTGGGTATTTGTTGGATGAGGCATAACCCGCGTTGAGAGCTATGTGGAGAGCCCGCTATGCAGAAAGCATGAGCTCTGAGGTAGATGCTATTGTGGGAAAGCAGCATAGAAGCTTTCTTGATTAGTTGTTAAAAGCCAGAGTTGTGGGCTCGGTGGTGTGGTTGTGTGTAAGCCTGGAACACGTGAAAGCTACTGATATGCAGACCATGAAGTGGAGATACCACTATTAATTAGGGCTTGTGCTGAGTTTGTGATGAAGACTGTGTACATGTGAAGACCTGGAGTTTTGCTGTGGATTGAAGAGTTGTTGTGTGTGTGAAGGCTAAGTGTGAAGTAGTAAATACAAGCCAGTGATGGAGCATTTAGTGTTGGATAGTGTTACTGTGGGGGTTTGTGCCTGGTACAGGCTGTGAGAGAAAGATTGTAGGGCAGTGGACTTTGTCATGTGGAAAAATTTGCAATCGCTGATTGTTGTTCCTGAGTGGTGTAAAGTGACCATTTTTGTGGCTGATGTGAAGCTGGGGCTAGTGGCACTGTGTGATTCAGTGGTGAGTAGGAGTCGTTGAGGCTTGTGAGCATCTAGAGGTCTGATATTTGTGAGGGTTGTGAGGCTGGAAGCGAAGTAAGTCTGTCCAATGGTGTAATCTCTGTGTTTAATTGCAATCAAGGTGGAGGCCCATTCCGTGGAGACAACCTTTGGTTCTAAAGTAAAAATTGTGGCATGTTGTGTAAACTTGTTGGTTTCACAGTGTTGTCTGTAAATTTGTTTCCCTGAGGCTTTCAAGAAAATCTTTGCAGATCAGTGGGCAGATCCGTTCAAAGGAGCAGACTTTGTGAAAGCATATGGTGGAAAGTCAATTGCAGCGTGTTTTGTGATGCTTGTGAAGACTTGCAGTCTGGTTACAAATTGAAGACAAGTGAAGACCTGGAGTTGTGTTATCAATTGAAGAAGCCGATTCCAGTTGTGATGTGAAGTGAGGCATGAAAGATGAGGAGTTTTTGGTTGAATTGTTGTAGTGTAGAGGAGTAAAGTCTATCATGGCTACTATTTGACAAAGCTGCCAGAGCTCGTGGGATTGTGAAGGTTGAAAAAGGCAAAGAACATTGTTGCCTGATATCTAACTTTGTGTGTGGAGATATTACCATGAACGAGTTGGTTGTGGCTGCCACCGTGTGTGGAAGTCATCGGTCTAATTGGATTTGGAGTTCAATGAGTGGAATAATGTTTTATAGTGATTTTTTTGATGATGCATTTTTAGAGAGACCATTTGAAAGTATTTTTGGGCCTGGTAATATTTTTTATTCAGGTACTATTTTTTAGTCACAAGAATTATTAAATCAACAAAATGATTTTATTGAGACCATAAATATCCAAAGCTAGAGTCCATTCCACATGAGAGCAAAACTTGCTTGTCCCTGAACCCAATTGCTAGTAATGTGATTGGATCCGCTTTTAAGATGGCTGCGATAGTGGAGGATACAACTATGGATGTTGTTCAAAGGTTGCTCATGTTCGGAGATGAGTGCATTTTGGTGGATGAAGAGGAACTTGGTCACATACTTTACAACGCTACTTCTCATGGAAAGTGGGGAGAGAATGAATTGGATTACCTTGTTCGGGAACTTGCCTTGCATCCCAATCCAGAAGAGGTTGCCAATGTTAAGTACTTAAGCAAGGAGTAGAAGAAGATCATAATGAAAGTAAGAATGGTGAAGATGAAACTGCATCAACAAATGAACAAACACAGATCCTTTAGCAAGAACGCAAAAATGAAATGTTTTGTTATAAGCCTAGCTAAGACTTAGACCAACAAGAAA
>APFE030516923.1:0-11906 GCA_000404065.3 Pinus taeda | reverse complement strand
AGTGAAAAAAAAGCTTGACATATTTGATGCAGCTAATTGGTTGAGTCAAGCCATGGTTAAACCCACCAAGCTTTATTGGAAGGCGAAAAATCATGTGTTGAGCTACCTTAGATGTACAACTAGGAATGGGGAATGGTAGAGGAGCACAAAAGGAGTGAAGCTCCAATGCTTCACTGATGCATATTAGGTAGGGAGTCCATCAAACAAGAAAAGTACTTTGGTGCTATCTTCAGTGTTGGGTCTGCAGCTATTTCCTAGTATAGTAGGAAACAAAGGTATCTCACATTCAACACAACAGAGGCTGAACACATGGCTACAAGTCAAGAAGCATGTGAGGCCATATGGATGAGGAAAACACTTGTGGGTATTTTCAGTCGACAGATGGATTTGACAAATATTTATTGTGATAATCAGAGTTGTATCAAACTCTTTGAGAATCTAGTATTTCATTATATGTCCAAGCACATTGATATCAGGTATCATCACTTGTGGAATTGATTGTAGAGGAGAATTATGATGTTACAATACATTCCAAGTGCGAAGCGAGATACAGATATATTGAAAAAGGCATTATCAAGAGGAAAATTCAAATTCCATAGGTTCATGATATGGGTGGTAAAAAATTCCTTTCTTGCTAAGAGGGAGTATTAGAAAATGTAGCAAGAAAGGCTAAATTTGACTTGCTCCTTCATCAAATTTAGTAATTTGATTTTATAAATCAACAATATGACTTGGACGAAAGTTAACTTGTGTGACATGGCCTTGTCTACTTGTTTACTTAGTAAATTTTAGTTATAGGCTAGAAGTAGAGTTGTGCATGTAGTGTTGCTAAAATTTAGCAATCTAATTCAGTTATTTTCAGTTTGACTCAGTTAACTAAGCTCAAGCAACTAGTTGAGTCAGTTGGAGGTCATTTGAGTAGTAGAATTGTTGTCAACTCAATGATTTCTCAATTAAACTAGTTAATTAGCTAAAAATAACCTAGACATGCATGGAATTTGAATTTCCAAACTGAAGTGGAGGAAAAGGCACATTATAATTATTAATTATATACTAGTTGATTGTACATGCTCGGAATTGAGGCAGGCGATCAATTACTTGGGATTTGCACAAGGGAATAATGAATTCCCATATTATTTAGGAGATAATTTCCTCAAGAATCATGCAAGGAAATAA
Organism: Pinus taeda; assembly: GCA_000404065.3. Classification (NCBI taxonomy): domain Eukaryota; kingdom Viridiplantae; phylum Streptophyta; class Pinopsida; order Pinales; family Pinaceae; genus Pinus; species Pinus taeda. The sequence continues at coordinate 10,730 of APFE030516923.1, read as the reverse complement.
GAGAAAGATGGGCCTTGAATTGACCAAGTGTTGGCCAGAGTAGGAAAATCAATAGGAGAACAAGTTTACAATATAGGGTGTGATTTAGGATTGAAGCAAGACATTGTAATAGTTTCTCATTCTCATATGATTAATGAAAAACAGTGGAAGGGTTTTTCCCTATTGGGTTTCACTATAAATAATTGTGTTCTTGTGTTTTTTTATGGTTGCATGTCATTGAATGTGTTTCTAAATTGTGATTTCCATTTCGCAAAATATTACAGGGAATTCGTAATCTCTTGTTTTCAGTTCAAATACATCAGTAGCAGGAAGTTTATATTAATTTTTACATTATTAAGGTGTTGTAGGATACAAATATCTAAGCAATGGGCAGCTAAAAATGTTCCCAACACTGGAAGTTCTGCATGGACCATACTCTTGGCATTTACGATTCTCGCCTAAAAGAAAAAATAAAAACATTTGGCCAAGTGTATAGACCATACCTTTACCCAATATTTGATCACTAAGGTCGATGGATTATGGTTGTTGTCTATACAAAAAACATGGTTTCACTAGGGTGTGGTTTCACGAGTGCCCACTAGGTGTTGGACCTGCTAACATGTCAATAAAGTCATGTTCTCCCACTTCCTCTCGACCTTGGAAACATAGTGTATATGAACTAAAAAGAAACCTAGGCTAGGTTCATAAAGAATAACTACAATTGTTGTGCACCCACCCTCCTGTAGTTTTAAGGAGACAAATGTCCCAATTCCTGATACCTAAATTCTTAGTTTTGACAGAATAACTAGCGTAGGGATTGGTTAAACTAAGTATACGCATAAATTTTGAAATCAATTGATTGAATATGAAAAGATAATTGTGCATTCACCATGCACATAATAATGAATAACATATTCTAGGCACACTTTAAAATTCATGTGCATACATTACACTGTTCTAATCACGAACACACAGTGAGCGTCAAAACTCAGACATTCATTTACATTTACAAACATGCAAGTTATTGTACCATTCACAATGTAACAAGATTCATCGCACTCCATAAGGAAATACACATAAGCAATGTACACTTATCAATCTGTGTGTTATTCATGACTGAAAAATGAAGGAAGGACTTCAACTCCCCACCGAATTGTATGTCGGCCACATTGCAATCTTTCTTGTAGTTGATTACCCTCAGATAGATCTAAAGTCTAAGGGGATGCATATTAAGGGAAATTTAAACTTGAGGCTTAATCACATAACCAAGAGAAGGAGTTTATAGTTTAGTTAGTTTATCAAATGCTTTGCAATAGTAATTAGCAACAAAGTGGCTCACCGACCGAATGCAACGAAAACAAAATTGTCTCTAATCATTTCAACAAAGACCAAAGGGACAAAAATGGAATTGATGTCTATGAAATCTTGCAAGGAAAAGTTGTCATGTTCTTCAGAGTCATTTACCCCCACAAAATGAAGAGATTAACAAATCGTTGTCTTTAGATAAGATATCGTGAATGGTAGGTGAAAAAACAACCTCGGTATAGGTGCGAGACAGTAGTAGCCTGCAAGCTGGTGGACTTAGGGTGCACTGTCAGAGTCAATTTTGCAGTTCTTAGATAATATTCTCTTAAATTGATATGTTTTTGTCTTAATTGTTAATTATCTTAAAAGAGTTTCGTCTTAAGTGGTCATTGTCTTAAATATAAACTTTTGCCTTAAAATATTTTTGTCTCAAATTGTTTTTGTCTTAAATATAAAGTTTTATCTTAAAATATTTTTGTCCCAAATTATTTTTGTCTTAAACATAAATTTTTGTATTAAATTGTTTTGTCTTAAAATATTTTTGTCTCAAACCTTTTTTGTCTTAAATTTAAAGTTTTGTCTTAAAATATTTTTGTCTCAAACTCCTTTTGTCTTAAATTTTATATTTAAGACAATCCAATTGATATTAAATTTTGATATAAAATAAGTAAAATAAAAATTGACTTTTTAAGACAAAATATTTCTTTTGTCTTAAAAAAATGTCTTACAAGTACTCTTGGTGTAGTAGGGATACCATTCCGAGATTACCAAAGTTAAATTTAAATATGATTATTTAATTAGATCAATAATTTTTTTGTGTAGGTTTCGAACCAAATAATGCTGTTCATTAAACTCATGATATGATTAATGCCAAGGAACAATCTCAATAGTATTAAATCTTAAATATTTGACACAAAATAATTTCATTTATTATTGAGTGTTGGTTTTTTTGGAAGGTTTTGGAAGAAATCTGGAATGAGTGTGAAATGCCCTTCTTTAATATTGGACATTTCACATTGATTCCACAATTCGTCTTCCAATGTTTCATATGCATTCAAACTCTCAAAGTGGATACTTGAAAAAAATTGTACTTTCTAAATAACTTCTTGTAATTACCAAAAAAAATTTGTCTATAGTATATTAATGATGGCTAGGATTGTGTAATTTCTTAGCAAGGTTATTTATCTGGGTTGTAGCTAATGACATGAAGGAAAAATAAATAAGAATAGCAAATTTATAGAAAGGAGTAATGTCCATTCAAGCCTCTTTCGGTTAAAATGCAAACTGCATTTTTGAAATGATCATAATAGTGTTGAAAGGATTCGTATCCCAAAATAAAAATAACAGTTTTATAAAGGTTAAAATTCATGGTTTATAAACGTATTCAGGATAAGGACCAATAAACTAATTTTTATTAAAATTGATACGTTTATCCATCTAATAAAAATACTAGTAAATTTTACTTTGGTAAAACGAACTTCCACATTATGAATGATCGAGGGAATCAACTAATTTCCACCTTACAAATGCTTGAGTGAATTCAAGGAACCTAATGCTAGTAGTGTAAGTATAACGATTGCTTTTGTTATGATTGATTATATTGGGTATACTTTTACAATTTTCATTATTTTGCATAGAACTTTTTCTTCTTATTATCTAAATAATTATCATTTTTTGAAAAGTCACATGTAAAACGCACAGTGAAAAGTGTTAGAAATCACACGTAACCCTTATACTAAACTGTGAAATAACTCTTGAAAAATAATGATTTTAAAAGTTAATTTGTCAAAAAAAATTAATCTTAATATCTATGTTTTCTATATAAAAGTTAATATCTATGTTTTCTATATAACTCTTATTCTAAACTGTAAAATAACTCTGGGAAAACAATGAATTTAAATAAAAATTAATGTGTAAAAGAAAAAAATCTTAATATTTCCGTTGAAAAGTTAATATATATGTTTTCTATACAAAAGCTGGTATATTGAGACAACCACAACTTGCCACTAAAGACCACAGCGAGCTGGTTGAGCATTTCATCCATTGTGACGTGAAAGGGAAGAAATTGCTCCTAGTTTCTGTCCACGAAGGGGCCTTCCAGATTTAATTGACCCTAGTCATCATGGTCAATTATTTGATGGCTAGATTTGGTTGTCAAGCGGGTGTGCATATATTTAGAATCTATACATCGCTTTTATGGACTCAATTTCCAATCTCATAGTAAAGTAAATTTTTAGGCCGATAGCCTTTTCCTTTGAAACAAGCTTTCGTCGCCTTTTATTTGCAAGTGAACACGTGGGCGTTTTCATTGACGAGGGTACGTATGACAGCACTGTTTTTTAGGGCCACCCTTATTCTCTACTGACATCTGTGCACGTCATGGTCTTGCTCATTCAGTTACTCGTCATGGCCTTCATCCTTCAGTTACGGGCCTTCATCCGGGCGGAACATGGCAGAACATGGCCTTCATTTCTGTTATGGGCGGAGAGCTCGAGAACCATCGTCTTCATTGTTACAAGGAAACGCTATTTTGATAATGGGATGGTATGGAACCCGAGCAACCGCCCGTCAAAATTATGCAGAGACGGAAGTGGAGCAATGAAGGACGAGCATGCACAGTTTGTCTGCAACGAACAGTATTCTGATTCTTTTCACTCGCTCCAATGCTGCCAAATTTAGACCTATTCGGTAAGCTTCGGATCCATTCTTGCGCAGCTGGCGTTTCTTTCTCTTCGGTCCTATTTTTAACAAATGTATTGACTAAATTTAGTAGGCTAAAGATGGCGCCTTCTTTGCCAATCTCTCTGGATCAAATCTGCGTTTTCTGCGGTCTTGCATGGCCCCCTGTGCGGCATTTTGGGGATTTGATGAAAAAATATGCGAATTTGGGTGGATTTTGACATACATTTTGCGTTTATTCTTCTTCCTCTTTGCAGCATTGTTTGCCGGTTCCGTAAATAGGGAATTTGACAGTTTCTCCGGAAGCTATGCTGATATCTCTTTCATTATCAGAAAATATGTTAATCTATTTTGTATAGATTTATGGTGACAAATCCTTCTGGACTGATGCCCGTTTTTTAGATGGGAAGCATGGATTCAAGACTGATAAAATTGCAGAATATTTAGACACGCACTATGCCGAAAACACCCTAAAAACCCCATGGAATTCAGGGAGGTTGGGAGTAAAATCTTTCCAATATTTACAAATTGGCTCCAAAGCAAGGATCTCGGCAACTCCTGTATGGATGAATTTGTGGGGGAGCTCGTACGATTTGATCGCCAGTTGCATAACCAAATGAGTCTGGTTTTCTTTCCTCTATTCAATGCTTAGTTGTTCATTCATTATTAATATATTTTTTTTTCTAATGCTTACTTGTTCTTTAGTTAGAATAATCTACGAGGCGATGCTTATTTTTTTTGTTGACTCTGTGACTAGCCCATGAAGTTTATTTTATAACTGTGTTGTCAACACAGTTCCCTGTTCCGGAAACTTCTCATGACATCTACAGGGTGCTGTAGATCTTATGGGTAATGGTGATCCCGTTTTTCATAGACAAGATCGGTTTTATTGTATGGTTACCCCATCTTTTTTATTGGAGTGTGAATATATACATATCTTTCTGCATGGAACAGTATTGTGTAATATTCAGTATTTGAAATATAAGTCTGGACTCTGCATACAGGAGTTTTTTCTTGTGCATGTTCTCTGTATGGAATATTTGTATTTTAGCCTTAGTTTTTTGCATGGAACAATTTTATAAAGTTTATGCCTTAGAGAGCAGTATGCAGGGTCATTTCCTTGTTTATTTTCTGTCTTACAGAGATATCTCCTTCCAGACAAAGATTATCTCCTTGCAGCGAAATATTTTTAAGAGTAGACAGAAATGTCAACGCTCTATCCCAAGACTTTATCTGCCTTGGTCTAGGTTGTAACTTATCGGTTTTATCTCGACTTTCAAAGCTAGCAAAGCTCAGGGTTTAAATGTAACTTTTATGCTTTTCCATGTTTTTAAGTCAGTAATATTGTCAGAGTGGATTGGGAAGTAAGGTTTTCATAATTATGCTTTCCATACTTTGATGTATTCCCAAACATGGTGGCAGGGACCAACCCACGTTCTTACACGACTGAGACAAGCCAGGGGTTCATAACTTATGTTTTTTATGTTTTTCAGGCACCCACGTTGTCAGCATGACTCAGAATACAGGGCTTAGACATAATTCCATGCTTATTAAGCACCTACATTTTCAACCTGGCTTGGCATGTGATATAATCTTATTATAAGAATGTTTGGAGAACACACTGTTCTATGTAATTGTTCTGGCCATTTGGTAACATGCCCAAGTCAGTTGACATGGTTGAGTTCACATATTTCTTTTCATGAAGTTGTTGCACCAGTTTATCAGTGGAGGCAATCTTGCATGGCCAAATGTTGTGTTTTGAGAAACTTGAGAGACATCTTTATTTTGCGAGTGGAAGCTTTGCTATATCTTAATCTGAGTGGCGAAGAGATGCACTTTTATTTACAAGATCATTCAAATTGTACATTTCTTACTCAGATTCGTCTTACAGGTTCTATCAGGAGAAAAGCTTGAGTGAAACAAGACAAAATTCAGGGCTTCTATTTGCTACCCAGTGAAAGAGTGCATGGATTTATTAGCAGATTGTTTTTCGTTAATATGTGAGTGGGTTTGATGGAGTAATGTCAGCTGACCTTACGAAAGAGAGCATTAGAACATAACTTTGAATGTTTTCAGTTTGGATACAATTGTAGTCCTAGGAACAGTTAAACTGTATGCCTTGCCCAGGAAATTACCTGTACAACACTCTTGATAAGCTTTTAATTAATTGTTTGGTTTGGGCATGGATTGTTTGGACTGTTTGCATTTTTGTAACAGGAGATTTCATTGTCTAATGACAGGGAGTAACTTCTAAGAGAACGAGTTTCAATGGGATATAAAGTAATTTTTATATCATTTTTGTGCATATTTGCTTGATTCGTATAGTGTATCTTATCCATCAGTGATTTACCATTTTCGTTTGAACGTGAGATCAGATTTATCAAATGCACCAATAAACCTTTCACATGATCTTAGATAAAGTAAACACTCTAATGCACAAATCTCCAAGTCATCGCTAAATTATAGTCATGTATCAAATTATGCAAAAAGGTTTTTCCTCAAACTGACATAGATATAATCAGAAATCGTTTAGATATAGAAGTCATAGGTGTAAGGTTACACCTGCTATGAATTTAAATATTTATGCTAAATATATGGTTAATTGAAATTTGATAAAATATGCTGATCCGTAACTGTATTATGCTAAGTTAGCCTGGCTGACATATTGATATACGGTAGCTTGGAATATGAGTAAAATATCAAAACATGAAAGCAAAGAAAAAAAGAAAAAGCAAGAAGCAACAAAAGTAAACTCTTGAACTTTTTACTCAGATTGTTATCTTAATCAATATTTGTCATTTCTTCCCTGTAAAGGAGCTCTGTATCATATCTTTATGATCAATATGAACCATATATATTCTCTGATATCCTTAAATACTATAAGTTAATAGCAAGCTACTGTATTTGGATTTTATTACGTTTATGCTTATCATTATTTATAATGGTCTAGACTCTAATTGCTTCCTTATATGATCCAGAAATCAAAGTTATATTATCGCTATCGAATCTTCGGACTGACCCTTAACACAATTAATTATAATGGTGTTTCAGAGATTTGTAATTGATTTGCTCTGTTATTGATTTCAAACCAACTCTTACCACAGTAATTGTAATTATGTTACAGAGATCTGCAATTGCCTTCCTCTGTTATTGATTTAAATCCTGTGTTCTCTGGTGATGATAAATGCAGATAGGTCTTCTATATAATAGTTCTGTATTAGAAAACCCAATCACGGGCAATACAAAAATAGCAGTTAATCCATACGCACCAATGATTATACACAAAGTTTTGACCGGAGAACACCCTAGAGTATATTGATGATATACTCATTTTTGAAATACAAAGGGACTGTATAATCAGATTTTTTGTCTTCTGTTTGGTGCTCTAACAGGATACACAGTGACAGTATAATCAGTTTTCTACTTCGTTTTCTGTTTCTTGTTCTTACAAAATATACATATGTGAACTTATTTATGTTCAAACCAATTATTTTCCCCAGTTGTCCAGAGCATATTTTCTGAACAAAACAAAGGTCCTGTTTCTCCCATTTTCATTTGTAGTCCCTGTTTCTCCTCTGCAAACTCCCATGTTCGTTTTCTAATAACTGTCTCCCTTTTTCATTGTTCAATACATTGGCTAATTTGATCACATTCATTGATCCCCAATAATTTAATTAAACAGGACAAACCCAAACTCAGAGCAATCACTGATCTGACTCTTAATGCCCGGTGAATCCAATATATGAAAATTTATGCCGATTATACAAGCTGATCACAGGCAGCTCAAACATAGCTCATACGCAGTTGACTTAGAAAATCAGCAAAGTGTAGAAGCTAGACTCTATCTATAGGAGTGATACACTACGCTACAGCATCCCTTGCTGTCATCACGCAAACATTGCACTCAAGAATCATATCTTACATTGGAAATCTGACTGTTTCCTACAACAGCAGGTCAAAGACGGCCTTACTACATACTCAGGTTTCCAACAAACAAAAACTGCACTACTACATTCTGAAGGCAACACGAGCCCTGCTACCGCTCGAACTCACGCCCCTTGTGAAAATTATAACATTGGTGCTAAGAGGGTAAGCACACTTGGTCACAAACCACTATCAACTCAGTGCAATCTCCCCTTCTCTTTAGGTCAGCTCCTTGAAGCCATGGGGACCATCCCAGCGTGTGAAATGAACTCGTATAGTATTTTGTTGTAGGCACTAAAAAATTCACTTCACCAACAAACACCTCATTATATGTTAGATAGACCAGTGCCCATCAAGTGATAAAATACCTTAAGATTATTCAATGAAGAGTTAGGGCATCAATCACCACCTACTAATGACAGTTAAGAGCTAACTAATAAGTGATGAAATCTGTTATAGGATATGATACAACAAAAATATAAATCAGCCCAATGATTTCATTCGTTAAAGCTAACTAATAAGTGTTGAAATCTGTTATATGATATGATACAACAAAAATATAAATCAGCCCAATGATTTCATTATTTAAGCTAAAGAAAACATACCTTTTACCATATATGAGCGAGATATTATTGCACAAATCGATAAGTGAAATTCTAAGATTACCTCTGGATTATGTACTATAAATTGGACAAGCTTGCTGCTGTCCAAACTTCCCAGAATCTGATTATGACCAAAAAAACACAGAATGCAGATTTTGGATGAGGAGAGCTACCCAAGAGCGCCTAAAAGCACTTATAACGTTAAGCTTGGATGCCTTGGCTAGGGCAACACTAAATCTATGTAAAAATAGCCTAGCGATGATTAAATACAAGCTCAAATGATTCACAAATATGAAATTAGCATAAACTTGTATGAGAGAGGTGTGAATCCCCTAGAGTTTTACCCAAAATTCTCCTAACTTTCCAGAATCTGATTTATGACCAACAAAACACAGAACGCAGATTTTGGATGAGGAGAGCTACCCAAGAGTGCCTAAAAGCACTTATAACATTAAGCTTGGATGCCTTGGCTAGGGCAACACTAAATCTATGTAAAGCAGCCCAGCAATGATTAAATACAAGCTCAAATGATTCACAAATATGAAAGTAGCAGAAACTTGTATGAGAGATGTGAATCCCCTAGAGTTTTACCCAAAAATTGAAGTATAAGCAATGTAAATCACTTATGAGACAAATTTCACCGTTAAAATGTGTTAGATAACTTTTAATAACAATCCATCAATGAAATATGAGCTAGGGCAAGGTTATAATGCACCTTTATGGGGTAAACCCTAGTTTAAGGGTTTCACGAAGCCTAATTTGGTTTGCTGTAATTAATTTTCAGATTTATTTAAATCCTTAAATTAGCTTGCAAGATATTACATAAAACCTTTCAACACAAATATATGGAGCTACCTGGGCCACTCAAGGTTAAAAATCAACAATTTACCATAAACCCTTGGACAAAAATGTCTAGATGAAAAATCATCTGTGAATATTGTTTTAGAGAATAAATAAATATTTTTTGACAGTTTATTTTTTATTTTTATATTTTTGTAAGATATAAAAGAAAAAGAGAAGGGCTTTGAGGAATTTTTTTGGTTGCTTGTTGGGAGTAAGCTTAAATTCCATATCCCTGTTATCACTCAGGTTGTCCCTAGGCTCCTATTTAGGGATACGGCCGAGGTAACCACAAACCAATCTTTGGATTGCAGGTTCTAGCCCACCTGCAATCAGAGAGGGCTCTCTCTTAATGATTCAACTTTGTTGATGATTTTAGGCTAGCTTATGGCTCAGGGGTTTTTTTGTTTGGGTTTGGATGGAAGGTAGAAATTCTCAAGCAAAGAGGCAAGGTAAGATGTGATAAGTTTCAAACCATTGGGCGTGGAGTCATGGAGTAAGGCTTGCTATTGCGTCTTCTTGGTCATAAGAGGATTAAGGAGCGAGGTAGCCACACATGAGACAATTATCAATCTACCGAAGGGATGGAATGATGGAAATCAGAGATGAAAGGCAAAGGAGAATCATTTCATCATACTGAAAAAGAGGAGAAGTGGATGAATGGTGATCTAGACATTAAGGAATTCCCTAATTCTCATATTATGTGAAAGAAACAGCGTAAAAACAAAGAATCAATTAGTATACATGCTCATAGCTATTCTGATGAAAACATAAAAAAGTGCAGAAATTGAACTTAAGGTGTAGTTAAACAAATCTTAAGCTATTCTTTTTTTTCTGCAATTTAGTTGGCGGGAAGGTGGAAAAATCATGAAAATTAACAAAGGTGAGAAACACTTATTGAATCATGTAGAAGCACAAGAATTCCGTAATCACTCCTTGGCCAATTGAACACATCAAGCAGTTCCAAAATCCATGCTTTCAGCAATCTTTGATTATAGAAAAGTATGACAGTTACAGTGCGAGTCTCTGCTTGGAGAAAATGCTGAGAGGAAGATTAAGCAATGTCTTCGACTCACTAACTAATCAACCAAACAACCAACCCCTCACTACATCGTTCAGGGTGGTATATATAAGCAAAATATCAGGAAGTCATTTATTACAATTGACCTAAACAGGTCTGTTGAAGATCTTTTCTAAAACTTAAGTGTTACTAGAATTAAATGCAGTTAAGTCTTTTGGGCTGCACTAGAGGCAGCTGAATCGAAAGGAGTGAAATTGTGGCCCTTGGAGGCTCGATGCGGTGTTGTAGGAGTAACTGTGCTTCGGGATCTGTAACTCTGATCTGATGCAAGGTAAATGTGCAATGATTATGATTTGAGGGTGTTTGAGTGACTTCGCCCT
>APFE030516914.1:0-11746 GCA_000404065.3 Pinus taeda | reverse complement strand
ATGGAATATGCAAATTTTTTTTTTTAATAGCTTCTTTAAAAGGAATATGTGTTTAAATTCATTGTGATAATAGTTATTTTGCCAAGTGTTTTGTGAAAGATTTCACAAATATGTATTGCATGCATCATACAAATAGCAAATGAGCTACATTTTTTGGTATCACGTGCTTTTATATACATAGATAATTATCACTTTACTAATTTTCTTGAAGAAAATGTAAAATATGTATTGCATGCATGATACAAATAGGTGAGGTTTTCTTTGAATGGAATATGCAATTTTTTTTAATAGCTTCTTTAAAAGGAATATGTGTTTAAATTCATTGTGATAATAGTTATTTTACCAAGTTTTTGTGAAAGATTTCACAAATATGTATTGCATGCATCATACAAATAGCTAATGAGCTAGATTCTCTGGTAACATGTTCTTCTATGCAGATAGATAATTATTACTTTACTAACTTTCTTGAAGAAAACGTAAAATATGTATTGCATGCATGATAGAAATAGCTAATGAGCTAGATTATTCTCTTGTAGGAATATAAGATTTTTTTAGTTCTTGAAGAGAACATGTGCTTCTGTGCACATAGATAATCATTACTTTACCAGCGTTATTGAAAAAATGTGTGTTTTATATACACATAAACAATAATAATTAAGATGGTTTCTTTGAAAAAGAGAGAACATAGTTGCATGCATGAAAATAATGGCTTTTATGATAAATATCTTGAAACAAAAATATGTGTTTATATATGCAATCTTAAAAAAAAAAAAGAGAACATAGTTGCTTGCATGAAAATAATGACTTTTATGATAAATATCTTGAAACAAAAATATGTGTTTATATATGCAAGAAAGAGTAGTAATTGCATTGATATTTCTTGAAAAGAAATAAGTTATTTGCATGCACAATAATAATATTCATTATATTGGAATTATTGAAATAAACTTCTACGTTAATTCTTGAAAATAAAATACTAATTGCATGCATCATTGTATTAGATTTCAAAGTGAAATAAAAAGAGAAACGCTAATTAGATTAATTTCCTTGGAATGGTTTTCATGAATCTGTATGCTAATAAAATACTAATTGCATGCATCATTGTATTACATTTCAAAGTGAAATAAAAAGAGAAAAGCTAATTAGATTAATTTCCTTGGAATGGTTTTCATGAATTTGTATGCATATATTACCCATGTTGTTTACATTGCAAGGATTTGAGTGTATAAAGACTACATAAAGACTATATAGGAGTTTTGCATGAATTGATGAAAAATTAAATATTATTTTTCTTAAAAGAGGCATATGAACTTGTGATATAGAAAATATATTTTTGAGTATAGATAGAGAATATTATGTTAATATTCTTGAAAAGATTATCTCACTAGACAAATTGTGTTAATTTCTTTATTTAGGTGCATAAAAGGTTAAGTTAATCGTGAGTTAACCTTGTTATTGTTGCCTAGGTTTTATGCATAAAATATAGTTATCCATGGTAATTTCCTGAAAGGGAAGCATGAGAAACTTGTATGTAGAAAGATATAGAAATGAGGTTATATTAACTTCCTTTTGAAAAAGAAGCAAGTATTTGTTTACATGAAAATAATAGTTAATGATGGTAGAATTCTAGAGAAGGGAATATGTGTTGTGTACATTAAAGAAGGGCTATGATGATAAGTTCTTGTATGCATATAGAATAGTCATTGTGTTATAAAGATATGTTCTTTGCATTGGTAGAAGAGCTATTGAACTATATTTCCTTATATATACGATTACTTTTATGCTATCATAACTATTATCTTAGTTTCTTTTGGAATAAGATGCATATGCATGCAAGATTTGTGTTAGCTTTCATTTGGAAAGAATATACATTCTCATGCAGGAAAGGAAAACATGTTGTGTTAGCCTACATTGGAAAAGATCATTTTGGGAAGTATATGCATTTGGATGCATAGGAACCAAATTCATTGTGTTAGCTTTCTTTATGTGTTTGCCTGCACCAAAAGAAATAGCTGTTAGTTTCCTTTAAAGGAATGTATGGACAATTGTAGTGATTTGTATTGCAAGAGTGTAAGCTTGTGTAAAGGAAATATTAGTTAATGTGGTATTTATTCTATAGACATGATTTGATAGTTACATGCTTGTAACCAGTGCATATGAAATGTTGTGAAAGGAAGCATGTCGCAATATTTTTCTTGCATTTTATGAATGTACATGAATAGATGGTGAAGCATCACTAGTATAGATTTATGAATTGGGTGATTAATACTTTATGTAATCATGTTATCAACATATGCTGACGAAAACAATGGAAGGAAAGGATGATGACTTGTGCAAAGGAAAAATTATGTTTAATGTGGTGGAAAATAATGAATTAATGCTCCACACAGGGGAGCGTGAGTTGCATGATGGTCGGCTAAAGGAACAACTAGGCCATAAGATATAAATATTGAAAATTTGTGGGTAAATGATATCATGATGATTGTAATAGATTTTAACTAGATATTTTGTATTTAAATGATATTTCCTTGTAATATTTTATGACAATGGTTAAGGGACGAAATCTCTTATAAGCCATTGAGTGACGAGTGAACAAACTCACAAGCGCTTAATAATAAAATTAAACATTTGATGGTTTTCACCATATGGGGTTTCCATGGTATATCAATGTTTAATTATGTGATGACTTATTGTGTTAGTTTGATGATGATTATTCCTTGCATGATGTGATGTTTAAAATATCAAATATGCGATTAACTAATATAGTTAAAGGAATCATGAAAATGATGCAAGATCATGTCAGAAAGTTTATGTTAATATCCTACAATAGTGGTCGTTAATGGTTATGTAATTCACTATTCCTTACTAAAGTTCTCTATGTAATGATGAAGATTCTATCTAATGGTTAATGAAGAATCTAGAATAGTAACTTGGATAGTTACCCGTGGGTAGATTGTGTAAATGTTTTTCTTAACTACATGCATTTTCATGCAAGATTACCAGGATGTTACAATGTATGTTTTCTATTTTGGAATATGAGGACGAATGTATTAACATTTTAATAAATAAAACATTTCAATCTCAAATAAGTATAAATTAAATAAAACAAGTGAAATAAGAAATTTCTTATAGTTGAAACATTTTATTTGTGTGTTGCACAAAAACATAGATAAAGAGAATCAAATCTCTCCAGGTCTAAACCTTTACTATCGAAACCTTTCCTCAAGTTTTTCATAGGTTTGCATTTTGAGAAATTGATCCCTCTAGGCATTTGGTAGATCCATAATTAATATCAACGTATGTTGGTATATAAACAATTATAAAAATAAATAAATCTATAAAATACAAGATATTTGGTACGATAATGTGTTGACAGCTAATTAAAATTGTATTAATGTAAAGGCTTTAATCTTTAAAATAAGTATAAACACAATAAGTATAAATTAGTATGAAAACTATTAAGGATGGAAATTTATTTTAAAGTTTAGGAACTTTAGCTAGTTTTACTAGTATGTAAATTATAAAAAAAATTAGTGATATTTTTGTAAAAATATTCAAATTTCCAATGATTTGATATATTCTTTATTAAAATTTGGTGATTTTCAAAATTAAAATAATTTTATATAAAATTGTATGATTATTTCTAAGTAATAGAATTTAGTGATTTTTGTTTTTTGAAGAGAATGGAAAATTACTCAATTTTTCATAAATAAAAAAAATCATAAAATTTAGATAATTAATCAATATAATATCCTTTTTTTTTTAATCTAAAAGTTTATAATTTTTTTTTTACATTATACATAAAAATATGTATTTCATTATTTTATCAATTCTCATTTACAGTTTAGCTTATTTATAACTTGTGATTTATTTTATGCATAAAAAATTTGTGATAAATTTTTATAAAATTGAATAAATAGAGGTGTGACTCATTAATACTTGGAGTATAATTGAACTCAAACTCTCATCGATCAAAACCTGAGGATGGGAACCCTGGCACGACCAAACCCTGACACAGGGTAGGGTTTCTGCAATCCATTGGTGCTACCTCATCTGTGTACTAGGCTAAGCCTGTCTACCATCCGACGCTATTATCCTATCTCCCAAACGTCATTTACACGCTCCATCCGTTTCCCATTGTGCATCTAACATACTCCCCGCGACCATGATTGAACTCTTACCATTTAACGTTTTTGTAGCTGTTGGTCCCCCACTTTGACGGTTATTGCCGAATACAATGGAAACTAGTGTAACCCCTGGAGCAGTAATGGAGATAGATTTAATCGATTATTTGGAAGACCCCCTCAAGGGTACTTCCATTTTTAGCAGGCACACAAGAAAATAAGGTTTCTTCCCATTTAGAAGAGACTTGACTGAAGCCATCGCTCCTGTCGATCACATGTCCATTATGTGCGGTCATTAATTTGCCTGAGGTGTCGTCCTCTTGGCCGCCCTTCGCCACTCCTCCATCGCTGATCTCCCTGCAATCTGTGGCCCGATGCATTGGCGCTAACCTTTGCGGCTGGCTCATTCAGACCCTCACCCCTCCAACCATTTGTAGGCTCACATTACCCCTCTCACTCACTCCACAGTGTGCCTCCGCCCCATCTGACTCCCCCCATCTCGACCCCGACACCTATTCCCCCTTCTGGAAACTTCACAGATGTTCCCCCTCTCCCGGGAAATTTCCCCTTTGGCCCGGACCTAAATCCCCCAAACCCTAACCCTAACCCATCTAACCTTACCTTCAAAGGATCACAGGATAACGCTGCGGTCATGGAGCCTAGACCTAGAAAACGACTAAGGTGCATAAAATCAAAGGTGCAAGATGCAATCATTAGTTGGAAATAGGATTTACAGTGGGAAGAAACCATGGACACGGCTGCGAGAGTCCTGGTGGGAATACTTAGGGGAAGGAACTACTGAACAACAAGATTAAAACAATGGGTCGCGAAAATGTAGGGACAGTTTATGGCAGAACCGCCCTTCGTACAAACCTTCATATACTACTGGTTCACATTACGATTTGCATGAGCAGAACATACAAACTGGGTTTTGTCCTCCTTTTGGCATATTGAATAGGCCCCTGTAATGTTAAGGAGATGGAGTTCATTTTTTAACCTAGACAGAGAACAGCTTGAGGCTGGGCCTCTATGGGTTCGCCTCCTCGGTCTTCTGTTACAATTATGGACCAAGGACATCTTCAGGGACATTGGAAACACCCTCGACACCTTCCTAAAATATGATATATCATATCTCACCACTGGGATCATGGCCTATGCAAGGATCTTAGTTAATTTAGACTTCAGAGGAGGGTTACAGGAGCAAGTCACCCTACATTGGAGGAACTTCACATGAACCCAGATCCTCGATTATGAGGGGGTTCCATTCCGATGTAGATAATGTCACAGAGTAGGCCACCTCTACAAGGACTGCCCTCTTCTCGGGAAATCGAAGTCTGGGAACAAGGGGAAGATAATTCCCTCAAAGGAACGTCGAACACCAACCGATCATTCCACTCCGACTGAGGAAGCAGAGCACACAACCCTTGAAGCAGCTTGAACCAGGCCGGCCTCGGCAACACTAAAGAAGCGCGAAAAAGCACCTCTCTGGCCTCCTTCCCCACCACTGACTAGGTCAAGGGCGGTCGCTGGAGCCACACTATCTTCAGGGAATGAAACACACTTGCTGACAAACTTTCCAAAGAGGCAGCAGTCCAGCCACGTGACACTTGGCTGATAAAGGAACAAAGGGATGGTGATCATTACTAATATTATCATCGCCCTTTTATGGACCATGCTACATAGGCTCAACAAGAGCCCGTTTCTATATGATGTGCTACTTTATTTACTGTTTACTTACTATCTGCTTATATATTTTTCCAGTTACATGTACATAAAATTACTCTCTGCACAAAGTAAATTTAAATTTTGAAACAATATAGAAACATATCTGAAGATAAAGTCTCCCTACATGGAGAACTTATATATTCTATTTTTCCTTACTTGACAGGCACACAACCACTTAATTGCATATGCACACAACATTTAGAACATGTAATTTTCCTTAATATAATGAAAATTATGATTTTTTCCAAGGGTTAAAAAATTGTATAAATAGAAAACAAAATATTTAATTAATATTATTACGATATTAATAATAATATAAAAAATAAAAACATTATTAATTTCCTATTAAACATAATAAATTATTAATGCTTCCTTATAATGTGAATAACTATTCCTTGTTGTAACTGGTAATAAGAGATGTAAGTTCTTTGATCATTTCCGCAAGATTTTTTTAGAATGGCTAACATCAACACACAACTGTCTTAAAATCCCACATAGTATGCAAAACAACCATATACAATACCCTTGGAGCCCACTCCTTTTCAGTAGACAAAGTCCTATGTCAAACACTTTTATTAAAGGATTCATGGCTTATTTATTAGAATTCTTGGATTTCTTGGATAACTTCCATCTCTCTCCTAGTTTCATTCTATGAGAATTTTCTAGGAATCGAATCACCGTGTATCACTCTTTACTTTGACACAATTATGGAGTTAGAAAAAATTTTCCACCAAGAGAAGGAAAGTGTCACTATCTCTTGGGTATTGGAGCTAGGACATGACTGCGAAATAAAGCCAACTAAAAATTTATATACAAAACCAATATTAACTTTGTAAAAAACCAATTTTTTTTTGCGTAATAATGAACTAATAAAAGGAATTTGGAGGAGTATACATGGTGCAAAAATTACTCACAAAACTATTCATATATTCACTCCAATCAAAACCAATTACATGCCACATATATAGTGCTTATGAGATCCAATAATTTCTAAACCAAGAAATTTCTTGTTGATAATATCTCTCAACAAAACTTAACAACCAACAAACTAATATTACCTATATACTATTGTAAGCATTATTTCAAAGTCCTCCTTTAATGCTTACATTAATGATTACAAAGATTATTACAAGAATCATAAGTTACATATATTCAAATCTCTCTGGTTGATCTTCATCAACACTCACATCCATCCACTCTGCAATCTCATAGACACTGCTTTTTCTTGACCACTTCATCTTTGAGCTGTCTCTTGAAAAAAATTTAAAACATAAACCCCTCTGACCATGTTTGAAGAACTTGCATGATCAACAATGTTGACATACTTTATTATGCCAAATTACATAGCTCACAGTAACTGTCAGAAAACATAGCCAAGTAATGAACCATCCTATGGACAAGCTCCCATATATCAGACAACATAGCTCATTGTGTATAAAAATTATCTAGGATAACTATCTAGGTACTGAATGTGTTCAGAATTTGACCATGCAAGTTGAGATGTCCACCACACAATGATCTCATAAAAATAACTTGTAGCTAACATTCCTAGCTTTACATGACTCATCAAATTTATAACATAAAGTAAGCATAACCAAATTAGTGAAATGTTCTCTAGCACCTTATACAACAAGAACCACTAATTTGAATATGTTACTCGATTCTATGAAATTGGTTCTACCCTCTTTAATTTACAAACCAAAATATAAATAAATAAATAATTTAATTACACAACTACTCTCCACACCCATTCATAACTACCCTTTTCAAATTATTTAAACGTAAATAATTTAATTACATAACTAATCTCCACATCCATTCATAACTACCCTTTTCAAATTATTTAAACGTAACTTAAATGTAGATCAAATTCACCACCAACAATCCAATCCCGTCCACGCTGCCATGGGAACCATATGAAACTACAAATCGCACTAGAAAAAGTTTACGGTTGCCATGTTCAATATCGAGATGCATGAGGTTACACATGCCATCTTGCTCTCAGCGTAGATTCCTATTTTCATCCCTTTTGAACACGCCACAACATCGAAAGCATAAAATTCGATCAGTTCAAGCAGCTTATTACCTGCACATATTAATCCCATGTCAAAAGCAACAGAGACTGCAACTTCCATTGTAAAGGTCCCATATCCCTCCATATCGTTACAAGGTTGGTTGAATGAACCATCATCAATAGGAATTTCGGTGGGGCCATTTGGATTCCAGTTGATCTAATCTCCAGTCGGTGCTTTCCTTCTCTGTCAGCCTTTGAGATATACTTCATTAAAAACCTGTGCGTTAGTACAACAATATTTTTTTTTTCTCGGTTTAAAACTCGCGTATAACTCCTATATTTAGCACATTCTTAAAGTAGAAAGACATGTCCATATTTTGAAGACCAAAGCATACATATCTAATTGGCCCGACTCCAATAATTCATTCAAAAAAATAATTAACATATAATACAAATATGAAACAGTGGAAAAATCAAAGGAACAACCATCAGAGTGAGTCATAAACACGAAGAACACGAGAGACACAATACCAAGGGCCCATTGAGGTGAGTCAGATCATTGTCTACCACCAGAACTTAGAGAGGTGGAGCTGGCGGAAGACGACGTGCTACTCGACGACATGTAGTACTAGAGCTTTCCACGATGCAGATATCCACGTAGGTCTGCACAGTTAATGTCCTAGGGAATCCCTTACACTCAACAAGTAGCAACGCTATAATGGATGCCAATTCTTGGACACAATCACACCCAAAAAACACACAAGGAATGATCAAATTCAACACTCTAACAATTGAAAAATAAATACTCTCACACACTAATGAACAAAATATCATATCTCTTCCATCTCTCTGGGCCCTCCCATGAGCGAGTTAAGCCTATATAGGCTTTGATACCAAAAAGGAATTTGGAGGAGCAGACATGATGCATAAGTTACTCTCAAAAATACTCATATATTCATTCAACTCAAAACTAAATTACATGCTACATATATAGTACTTACAAGATCCAACAATTTTCAAACCAAAAAATTGCTTGTTGAAAAAATCTCTCAACAAAACTTAACAACCAAAAAACTAATCTTACCTATATACCATTGTAAGCATTCACTACAACAAAACCTTGTGATTAGCATCCCTTTTTGCTTCCTTTTTTGTGTCTAGAGCTGATTTTTGGTGCTATTTGTGTCCATTTATAAAATATGGTGCAAAACTTGATGCAATGTTTGCACTGAGTTTTGCACCGAGCGTTACATCAAGTTTAGCACCAGGTATTGTAATAGGTTTTGCACTAGATTTTACACCAAGTTTTACGCCATGTTGTATGCCAAGTTTTGTGCCATCCTTTACACCATGTTTTGCATCAAGTTTGGCACCTAATTTTATTTCACCAACTTTTGTATCCTCTATTGCATCCACTTTTTGCGCCTACACTTGCATCAACTTTTGCATCATCTCTTGCATCGCCTTTTGCATCATTTTTTAAATCATTTTTTGCATCCCCTTTGTGCCAAGTTTTGCATCGAGGTTTGTGTCTAGTTTTGCATATAATTTTGTTGCATTGACTTTTACATCTTGTTTTGCATCCATATTTACATCCTCTTTTTCATCTGTTATTGTGTCCACTATTGCATCCATTTTTCTTGTGCCATAATTTTCACCTAGTTTGACACCTCCCTTTGCACCCTTTTTTGTTTCTAAATTTGCATCCATGATTGCATCCTCATATACATCTATATTTTCATCAACTTTTACATCTATTTTTGCATCCCTTTTTATATCCACTTTTGTGTCAAAATTTGCATCAGGTTTTGTGTCTCATATTACATCCACTTTTGCATCGAATTTTGTTGCATCAATTTTTGCATCCTATTTTACATCCATTGTTGCACCCATGTTTTCGCCCTTTTTTACATCACTTTTTTCATTTTATTTTGCATCTTCATTTGCTTCGTTTTTTGTATCTATCATTACATCCACTTTTGTTGTGATACAATTTATGCCATGTTTTGTACTTACTGTTGTACCCACGTTTGCTTCCAATTTTGCATCAATCTTCGCATCCTCTTTTGCATAAAACATTGCATCTATTTTTGCATCCACTTTTGTGTTGGGTTTTGTGTCTCATTTTGTATCTTCTTTTTCATGTACTTCCATTGCATCCATATTTTGCATCCAATTTTGTTTCTCCTGTTGCACTCGTTTTTGCATCCACTTTTACATCCCTTATAACATCTTGTCTTGCATCAAAGTTTGCATATTTTTTGTGTGTCTATTATTACATCCAATTTCTCATCCACTTTTTTTGTTCTATTATTTGTGCCATATCTCATGCATATCGTTGCAACCCACATTTTTTTCCACTATTGCATCCACATTTGCATTCTCTTTTGTATTCAAGTTTGCATCAAATATTGTTTATGTTTTTTGCATCCCATTTTGAATCTACTTTTACATCCACTTTTGATTCGTCCAATTTTGCAACTAATTTTTTGTCCACTATTGCATCCATGTTTGGCCCATGTTTACATCCCTTTTTGCATCCAAGTTTTCCTCATTTTTGCATTCAAGTTTGTGTCTATTTTTTTTTTACATTCATTGTTGTATCCACATTTTTTTCACCACAATTCATGCTAAGTTTTATGCCTACTATTGTTCCCATGTTTTCTTCCACTTTTTCATCCATGTTTGAATCCTATTTTGTTTTCAGATTTGCACCAACTATTGCATCCACTTTTGTGTCAATTTTTATGTCTTGTTTTGCATCTACTTTTGTTGTTTCCACTTTTCATCCAATTTTATGTCTATTTTTACCCCCATTTTTTTGTTCACTTTTGCATCCCTTTTCCAACACACATCATATTTTTTGCATTGATGACATTTCTTATGACATTGAAAATTATAAACAACTGATCACAATGTCAATAATTATGATGATGATGATAATAAAGATGATGATGATGACATGAATTGTGATTGTTATGATAATGACAATGATGATACAGATGATGGGGGTTACAATGACAATGATGATGATGATGCTAATGACCTTGGCCATTCTTCCCAATTTTTAAATGTTGTCATGGTCATAATCATAATAATTATCTTTGGTGTCGTCTTCCAAGTCATCATCATCTAATCAGCATTATCATTATTTTCATCTTGGTCATCATCAACAACAATAATGACATGAATGATGATTATGATGTTCATGATGAAGATTACAACAATTATGATAAAAATTATATTAGTTATGACGATGGGGATGATGACAATTATAATAACGATGATAATGGTAGTGATGATGATGATCATCGATCATCTCTAAAAAATAAAGTTGTTTTTTTCTCTTGCATATATCATGTGTCCTAACAACCCTTTTCGAGCACTCGTAACATTTTTTGGGTTGATGATATTTCTTACAATACCTATAATTATGAACAATTGACGACAATGTCCATAATCATGATGATGATGATGAAGACATGAATGGTGATTATGACAATAATGAAATGATGACAATAATGATGACGATGATGGTGGTGATGATGGAAATAATGAAGATGATAACCCTCCCTATAAACTAGGGAGGTACTCATAATGAGACCAAAAAGTACTCTCAAGTTGAAATATTCATATCAGAAGGGTTCTAGATTGATAAGCATCAATGATGATTTACATCATCATAGCCAACATTGTCAAAATAGCAAGGCCTTGACTAATATGTTTATCTCTCCATTAGATCATAGCAGAATGTTAGGAGGCATAAATTTGGACACCACTGCCTCTCTAGGTACTTACCCCACTGGGATGTTCACCAAGTATGCCCTCACATGATCATTTCCTAATCCACTATCATAATATTTGAGACTAGGAAATGTCAATC
>APFE030516899.1:172728-241034 GCA_000404065.3 Pinus taeda | reverse complement strand
TAATGCACATCTGATCCTGCATTATTTATGAATTTAGATCCTTGTTTCTTGCATAGTAGTATGTTGCTGTGATTCCAAAGGTCCTTGTGAAGCTGAGCAGATAAAGAAGAAGTAGCAAAACTCTATCAAGAAGGAGAGGAAATCGAGCGCAAGACTCATGTTGGCCCTCTTGGTTCTCCTCTCATCTATTTTCATAAAAGGAATCAATAGTAGACTTTGATTGTTTGTTTCTAAGATAGCCACCCATCTTAGTGGGAATAGCAGCATCCGAGTGGACACTATTCCCATATAACACCCGCTATCAGGACGTAGCTCAACTGCAGCTATAGTGAACTTAGGACCATACTTTGCAGAAAAAATTGAACAAAATTCTTGAAGCTCTGGCAAGTTTTCACACCTCGGTGTAGCAAAAATTAAACTTGCTATGGCTTCTTTCTAATCATTAGGGAATGTCCTAAAATAGTCAAAAACTAGATAAACACATTTAGTTATAAGGTTCAACCCCTTTATAAATAAACATATTATTTTTGGGTCTTTGTGATACACAAAAGCAAATAACAGGTTAAAATTTAAAAAGTCATTCAAGGAATAACAAATCAATTACTTTTGCTTTTCAATTGCCATGATTCTTTCAGTCACAAGATAGAAAAAACCTTTAATGAGAAAACTTGCATCCGATATGTTCTACTCCTTGAAGACATGCTCCACCTGCAAACAAAAAATGTAGCTTCAAATTGGAAAGACATTGCATATGATCTAATCATAGTCCACATTCAAAATCACAGATGATAAATATTTTCACAGATCTTTTTAATCAGATAAATTACACTGATTTTGATAACCCATTATTGCTTCTAAATTCTAATGAAACATATTCTCTAAGTACTTCTAAATATTATGCAAAATTAGTATTGGACATGCTAAATCAACAATTAAGTCAACCAGGTAAAAATATTATATATCCAAGTAAGGCCATGCCATGAAAACAGAACATCCAACTACCAAGTAGAGTAGATATGAATCTTTATTCATTGTATTTAATATAGATGAGCTAAGTGCAAAAATTGTTAGCAGATAAAAAGTGACAAGGAAAGATTGTGAACAATCCTACTAAATACAAAAAAGATTGTTTAGGAAAATCAAGTATCTCCTTGGTGAGCTTCTGTGAGTCAATTCCACTTGCCTCTTTGGTGAGCTAAGTTGAAAATTTCTATAAATTTTGTTGAGTTTTGACCAAACTCAACAAATATAGCTAGATTCAACTTTCCTCAAACTTTGTGAGTCCACAGTGCAGTGAACTCAACAAACATCACTAAATATTATAAACTCAAAACTGATTTTTGTCTATTCTTCACATTTGTCTATGTTTCAGATTCTCAGTGAGGGTTTTGGGCTGTCAAATGTTTTTGTGCATTTAGAGACCAAAACTTGGGATCTTTTGAAACAATTTCCAACGTTTAGAGACCAAAACTTCATTGGGGAGTACAAATGCTACATTTTTAGATCATAACTTTCTTTGGGTAGCATTTTTTTTGCAAGGGAGGCACATTGGGAAATATATTTTGTAATATCCCTAAGGAAAAATAACAACAATAAACAAATCATGCATAGCAAAAGCAGCACAAAAAATTCACACATAATTAAATACTTGAAAATACCCCAAAAACTGCTTAGGTGAAAGGTGTGGGTCAGCAGACCTGTACTTATGAACTAATTGTGACATGAAATAACTTACCAAAGGAAAAATATTACAGAGATTACCAAGCTTGTGCTAGATTTGTAAAGTTAATAGTTTGAGAATGCTATACGCATTCATAATCCACCAATTTCATAATCTCAAAGGCTAGGGATTTGTATAGAATCCCAAGGTTGGCAGGGGTACTAGTGTCACAGACCTAATCCCTAGATTTCCTTTCAAGGGTAGGTAAATTGGAATAAATTTAGTGCTTACCACAGACATAGTTGAGTCAAGAGAAGCCTTAATGACAATGTACTGTGCCCAAGCTGAATTCAAAGAGAAAGTGAGAAGATGACAAACCCCATGTTCTGGTTGCTCTAAGATGTAATCCAGGTGGAATCTCTGTCACGACTACCAAGCATTTTCTAGACTCTAAACAAGGTCTTAGAACCTAGCGATTTGTTTGTTATCCACCCCTCATGATGCTCAAGAATTTTCTAAGATTTCAAACTCAAGATGAAACCCATATTCTCCATGTTTAATGTCAATAAATGAAACCTTATCCACCATATGCCATAATTCTCGTCATCAAAACCTTGCTTGGCTGAAAATAATAAAACCCTAATTATTATATAAATCACAAGAATAATTCTATTTAGCCCACAAAATGAAAACTAGCAAAAACACCTAGAATGCTTGTCCACATTCGAAGTCAGTAGACAAACCCTTCTCTACTATATGCCAGGCCAATAGAACAAAGGTTGTGCTCTTTCCCAACAGAATAGGGTTGCACTCTCGATTATGGGCCATTATACTCCCTTCCTAAGGTTGCGAACAAAAGTCGTGCCCTTGCTCAACGAACCAGAGGTTGCGCTCTAGATTACTCCCATGGGCCACAATACTCCCTGCTTGAGGTTGCAAATAGAAGTATTTCCGAACATAACATAGGTGCTCTCTATTACTCAGAGGTCTCACCCAACAAAACAGAGTCATGCTTGATTACTCCTACGGCTGATACTCCCCGCCTTTATGGCCTCTGTGTGGCTGATATTTGGCATAAAAAACACCTTATCATATCTATCTATCTATCTATCTATATATATATATATATATATATAATATTTATATAATATATATATATATGATATTATATATATATACATATATATAATATATATTATATATATATATATATATATATATTATATATATATATATATAGAAAACCCCTTTAACCCCTTGTTATATAGTCAATATATTATTTTATGTTTTTCTTATTTTTTATGCCCCAATATGAATGCACATGATATCATATTGGTTCCTCAGTGAAGTCCCCGTGGGTATGCCATGGTTGTTGGCATGGCAGTGACGATTGGATCTGCTAATGTTAAGGCAGATGAAATGCCTTAGCTTTTTAATATGCAGGAAGATAAAAATGTGGCAGGGGAGAGTGTTTTTTAAAAGCTTGTGCATTGTTATGCATGTGAGGCTACTAACTCAAGGCTATTAGTGAAAAATTTGTGATATCGAGTGAGGAAGACATCCTACACATGTGTTGGGCATTGATATGAGGAGAGGAAGACTTGAGGAGAGGAAGATTTGGTGTGTGTTAAGTGTCAAATCCGAGTGGAGTTGTCAATGTGTCTGAGCTAGTGAAAAATGTGTCGCTGAGCCGAGGGCATGTGAAGTTGTAAATAATAGCAAATTGCTGGAGTCCACCATGCTCAGAGAAATGATGGATGGAGGAATTGAAGAAATTAAAGTTAAATATGATGATGAAAAATTTTCAAGTCATCAAAGTTTACTACAAATGCTACAGGAGAAGAAATTTGTGGATGATTTGTTAAGTGGAAGCATAATTTTGTTTGAAAATCAATAGGATGAGCCAGATGAAAATGAATATAAATATTTGGCAGAGGAAGACAAAGATAAAGTTGGAAAGAATCCAGATTATGATGATTTTGTAAATCTCACTAATGTTTATGAGTGTGCAGGTATTGGTAGCTTCCAAGAAGAAGTGACAGAAAAAGAAGAATATAACTAAATTGTAATGTCAATTTAACAATACTTAAAAACTCTCAATGATGAATGTGAACAGGTTGAAATGAATTTGCATCATCCTAGTTGTAATAAGGACCAATATCTAGTGTTCATGACCTAGAGTAAGAAGAAGAAGAAAAGAGTTTGGAGCAACAAGTTTAAGAAAAAATTTCACTAATATAATGTAGCAAAGGAAGCCAAAATGAAATATTTGAGTCATGTTTGTAAGGCTAGATAAGACTGAGACCAACATGAAAGTTAAATTATAGGTCATGATTAAGGGGATGTGTCAGAATAATAATCACTCCCACTATTCCTTAGTCGGTGGGGAGTTAATAGTCGATGATAGTCGGCAAGTTTAAGTGGAAATTAAATGATAGTTGGTGGAATCCCTATATATTCTTCGGCTCGGTTTCTATATAAATTTTCTTATGTTGAATGTAATCTGTAAACTCTCTTTGTGAGTCTTCATTTCTTTTAGACCCCCCTATAAAGCTTTTCATTATTACATTATATGGTCTTATATGAGTTTACGTGAGTGTAAATTTTTCATTATTATATGATATGGTCTGAGATGAGCTGATCACACTATAAAAAATTCATCGATACATAAACCATATATTCTTTAGTTTACTCTATTACTACAACTCTTTCTCAGTTACTATTCGAATTCAATATATTTTTCAACTGATCGACGAATTAAGTATATTTTGCAAGTGTTCGACCATTCCTTGCAATTCTTTTATAATTGGTATAATTGAGACACCTTTGTATTAGTAATAAAATTTTACTATGGAATTAAGTATAATGGCCTTGCAATTATTTTATAATTAATATAATTGAGACATCGATTGAATTAATGATAGAATTTAACTTAAATCATATTTTGATGAAGGAATCGATCTTAAGAAATGATACACTACACTAGAGATTATTGGATAGATCTCGACAACATGAAATACTGCTAATGAACATTATTAATAATTCAACTAGTTCCTTGAGAGAACATTGAGTTAAAATTTTTATAATATTTAGTAGAGCTATGATACAAGTATCAGGTCACGTCAATAAGAAATTTCCAATATTCGTACTCACAACGGGTACATTGTGTAATCTAACATGATAACAGGGAGAATGTACATTAAAACCATTCCCTATGCAGTCAAGGGCCATGAAGGTGTAGTACAGTTAATCCATTCACTAGGTATCATTGTGAAATTGATCATTTGGGTTGCCTTGACTCTGTAAATAGTTGAAATTTTAATCATGACACAAAATTGATACTCATTTTCTTGTAAAAATCCTATTGTTACTTATGTTAATAAATAACTTGTTTTCAGCTAATTCCTACATGTCAGGAACAATTTTAAGTTGTCACACTTCAATGTTGTTGGATGAGCATTAGCCATCGTAATCTATACTTCAAATTTTAGAATTGTCATGACCTGGTGGTTAAAATTCGTATCTAGTGTTGATGCACACTACTACATGATAATCAAAATGATTTGTACAACTCCGCTAAGTATTTGATGACAAGTGGAATTCAAATATAAATAACTTTATCATTATCAATATCTTCATATTTAATAGAAATAACATTTATAATTTGTGTTATACATGATTTACGATTGCGAACAAAAGTATCTCCCCTAGGTTTCGTGGCTAACCTAGAACAACATAGATTCAAGGAACCCAATGCTTTCCTTAAAGTAAATAGATGATGAAATGAAGCCTACCTAGAACCCATTGCACGCTTCGCTCCTTCTTTAGCCTGTATGCTCCAATTCCAGCTCTGATCACTAAAATTAGAATTTGCACAGTCAGATAACACAAGCCAATAAACTATGAGATCTATGTAGTATCATCTAGATACTATATTCAATGGATCAACATGGTATTGAAATACATAAAATAAAAACATCACATATAGGAAAATAGATTCTTTTCATCTAATCACCCGTTGAACTCAATTATAATGTTACTGAGAAAGAGTTTTTAGCTGTAATTTTTTCTATTAATACATTCAGACATTATATTACAGGATATCCATTCCGCTATAAGATATTTGATGAATAAACCATTAACTAGCAGTAGGGTAACTAGGTGGTTTCTATTATTACAATAATTTAACATTACTATTGTTGATAGACCAAGGAAATCCAATGTGGTAGCAGATTATCTTTCAAGATTAAATAATCCTGGTGAAGCAAATCTTGTTGATGATGGTTTTCCGGATGAACATATTTTTGTTGTGTCAAAAAAATATCCATGGTTTGCTGACATAGCTAACTATTTAGTCACCGAAAAATTACCACCTCACTGATCCGCTCATGAAAAGAGAAATATCATTCAGAAAGTGTTGCATATTCGTGGATCCAAGGACCTCCTTTCCACTAGAGCAGATCTCATTATCCGTATATGTGTAAGAGAGGAAGAGGTGTTTGATATCTTAAAATCTGTCCATGATGAACCTTGTGGAGGTCACTTCACTGATAAGTGGATTGCATACAAAGTGTTATGAGCTGGCTATTTTTGGCCTTCCTTGTTCAAGGATGCCAAACAATATGCCAAGTAGTGTGATAGTTGTCAACGAATTGGCCAGCGATTTCGTAGGACCAATAAATCCCTCATCATCAAATAAAAAGCATATTTTGGTTTGTACAGATTTTGTTACAAAATGGGTAGAAGCTAAAGTTGTTTCTTTTGCTACTGAAAGAGTTGTTGTTGATTTTATTTTTATTGAAATCTTTACTAGATTTGGTGTGCCTAGAGAAATTATTTCTGACAATGGATCACAATTTATTTCTAATCTTGTACAGGGTGTGATGGAGTAGTATAAAATACGGCATAGGAGATCTACACCATATCACCCGCAAGCCAATGGTTAGGTGGAGTCCACAAACAAGGTAATTGAGTCCATCCTCACAAAGATGGTAAACATGCACAAAAAGGATTGGGCTGACAAATTAGTGGAAGCATTGTGGGCATATTGAACCACTTGGAGAAATAGCACAGGTCACACACCATATGAGCTGGTGTATGGGAAACAAGTCCTCTTGCTGATAGAATTCCAGATCAAGACTTTCAGGACTGCAGTCCAATTGGGGCTAGATATCTCTGAAGCACAACAACAACAACTTCTACAATTAAATGAGTTAGATGAAATTCAAAGGGATGTTGTTCATCAAAACATCTTGGTTCAATAACAGTGCAAGAAGTGGCATGACAAGTCCATTCATAAAAAGTAGTTCCAACCAGGTGATTGGGTACTCCTTTATGATTCAAGATTCAAACATTTTAAAGGAAATTCCATACACGCTAGATGGGACCCTATAAGGTGGTCAAAGTGTTCAAAAGAGGAGTGGTAGAAATCAAAATTATTGATGGACGGAATTCTGTGTTCCTGATAAATGGGCATAGATTGAAGTTATATTTTCAGCCTCTTACTAAAGGAGATTTTATGCAGCAAGTCCAAAAACCATGTGAAAAGGAGTTGGTAGGTGATAATACCAACATGTTGAAGAATTGATTCCTTCTTGTCCTTATTGAAACAAATTAATCAAAGAAAAAAAAATGACAAAAATAAAATTTATAAAAAGAAAAAGATTTCCTGTAATTGTGAAAATCAGTTGACTAACATGATTGCAGAAGGATCAACCTGAAAACCAACATGCTGGCAGGAATATCAAAATTCTAATAAAAATGGAATGATTACTTGATTTTTAGATATGTTGGCTTCCACCAAGAAGAAGCAGGTTCATGAAACCGAGCACTTACCCAAGTTTGGGGTAACTAGAATGGACATTTTTATCCAAGAAAATGCTTACTTCCTGCTGCAGTTATTTTTTTCTTGCACTAGTGCAGGTAGATTTCAAGGTAAAAATATTGTCTTTCTTATATTTCCCATTTCAAAAATTCCCACTAAGTTTCTTTTCTAAATTCCTCGTGAATTACCTTCCTTTTCTTCCAAGAAACTACCCTTACCTGATTTCGTAGAATCCCTCTTTTCCCTTGATTTTTTTCCCACATCCCGATTCGTTTATCCTTCTTAGTGATATTGTTTTTAAAATCCTCGCTTTAATATTTCTTCCCATTAAAATTTTTTTTACCCACTTTCCCACTTCTTTATTCCCTCATAAGTTGATTGCAGAATTTGATGCAGTCATTCAGAAAGCATGTCAAGAAGCACCAAAGGATGGCGAATGTTTTTTTCTTGTATATTGAGGTGAATTTAAAAAAAACAAAATCTAGCTACAAAAGTATGTCCTATTAGATTCTTGTTTGGTAAAAGTCTCTAGTGCAAGCACAATAGTACAAGCAGTTATGTTGCAGAAATACAGTTGACTATGAAAGAAATTTACATAATCCTGAAATGGTTTATCAAAGATTTATGGGCCTATATTTTTCTGCACATGTGTTGATATGTTATCTCATTCCATGTTTTAATTGATGCTTTGTTTCATTAATTACTAATCTAGGAACAAATCTTTAAAGTGAAAGATGTGTAAGGTTGAAATCTAATCTTTTTTAATAAATGTTGAAATATGTCTGATTGAATTATGATGCTGACTGTGGAAGGGTACTACTGTCTGATAACCTGCACTCACCCTCCTTGCAATTATTCCGCATTACCTGTCCATCATTAACCTACCTGTAATCTAATCAATCTAGCCATTGCATTACCACCGCCTATACCGCGACTGCATCCAATCATCATGATTCACCTATAACGAGCTGACATGAATCTACAACCGATGTGGAGGGGACTGTTCCATCATAGCCGGGTGAGTGGGTCTAAAATTATGGATGGCGAGGAACCTCCGACATAAAATTCTCGGTGAACGTTGGAGTTACCCTGAAATTATTTCAAGGGTGTGATCAGTGAAGTGGGGTAGGTTCGAAATGGCACCTATGAGGAGTGGACCACTGTCACTACAGGATATTGATCAAACCACTGAGTATAGGAACAGTCTTGCACTGTTGCAAGAATCAGGGTTCCTGCCATTCCTCCAAAATTGGACGGTTCGACATGGCCGTAGTTCTAGAATTTGCAAGTATGTTCAAAGAAGGCCGAGTCAGGGTCAGGTCCTTAAAGTTTAAAATTATTGAAGAGTTCATTTCACAAGCCACAAGCCTACCACTTATAGGGGAGCACTGGTTTAAAAAGGAGCAGTTAGCGAAGAAGCGTTAGCATTGGTTCGTGGTCGATAAGAAGATTAAGGTCAACTGGAAAAAATGACTTCCACAGACCGCCATGGTCGTTAAATGGAAAGATTTACTGTTTACATTATAGATGTTTGTCACAGGTGAAGGACGCTATACCCTAGTGTTTATATACCACCTTTGATTGTTGTCACATTTCAAGGCATGGAAATTGATTAATTTCCCTCAATTATTGCTTAGGAGCCTTGAAAAGATGGCAAAAACTATGCAGAGCGGAAGTGCAAGCCAAGTTGCAAACAAACTCTGCCATCATGGACTCATTATGATGCTGGTAAAAAATAAGTTAGAAAAAATGGGAATAGCATTGTTGGGCTAATTTATTGACTAAATTAACGCAAGTATTTAATTATCAATCCGGGTTTGTAAAACTTGGAGGCAAATCAACTGTATATGGACATGAGATATAATCAAGTTTAGAAGATAAAATTTCAAGAATTAAGGAATTACATATTACAAATATAAACCTATTTTAACAATTTCTACTACATTTATGTAATATATGAGAGAAGAGGCTCCTAACTTAGGAGAACCAGGTTGTCCTTCCCTACAGTACTACTTGCATGAAGATAAATCTAAGAGCACTAATTAACAATGGTTTATGATGCAAAAGATGTAAAACAAGAGGCTCCTAACTAAGGAGGTCCAAATTGTCCTTCTTCACAATCCTACTACATCACAATCACCATTGCTTCAAACCAGAAATGCATAAATAACTTCAAATGGGAAATGGAGAATGAAATTCAGTTTTAGTTCAAGATCAAATAGAAGGAGAATTTAACTTAAATTCCTTTGTGTTCCTTCATATGTATATTAGAATTAAACCAATATTCATTCAGCAATCATCACACATCTAAATACATTTGAAACAAAAACTAGTCTATGAAAACTATCAAAATTGAACCAAGAAGTGTACTTAGCTTGGTGTGGGGGCCCTCCACCCTTGCCTTGCACACTTGAAGAAATCTCAGCTACAACAACTTCAATAAATCAACAAAGCATGAACAACAAATTGAAATGAAGCAGGTTCTTCAAATTAGCTCCCAACTCCAATTATACAAAAGTTACATACAAATTCATTACAAAAGCCATCAAAGTCTTGGCTTTAAATAGAGGTTTAATGAAACAAACTGATCTATATTATCTCTAATACTCATATCTACTCATATCCACCTATCTAAGTCGAACTCATCCAATTCCTCCCAAGAAATATGGTCAATCCCATAAAATCTCAAAACTGCCCTATTTCCTAGGGATTTTCCAGTGACTAGTCATGTTTGACCAGCCTTGACTGGGCCTAATAAAGCTTGTTCTGGCCTAACCAAGTGGAGTTAGCTTAGTCCTAGTTCCCAAGCTGTCCATCCATGCATAAAACTCGAGCCCAAGTGTCCTGCAAGCATGTCATCCACATAGCTATGACGGGAATTTCTGATTCAGTCCAAAATTGCACTTGAAACACAATTTTCATAAAAACATCTAGAAATTGCAAAATTAAAATTAAACACCTGAATATGCATAAAATACATCAAAATGAGATGGATGTGATGGAAAATGGATGGAAAATATAAGGATTAAGTAGGTTTCCCTAAGCAAAAATAGACCAAAACTGAGGGCCAACATCTCCCCCTTGCTGATCTTCAAGCATGTCCTCATGCTTGTCTTTGCCTCATTGATCTTTTGCCTCTGTATGCTGACCTCCCTTGCTGTTCTACCAGAGGCTCTGTCCCTTGAAGATGAAGCTTTCTCTTGAGCTACCTGTAAAAGGATATCTATGCTTTCATGTCCTTCTTCTCTTTTCTTGTGGATGACATTCCTTACCAATATATCATTCTGGATGAGCAGACTCAGACGACAAATAAAACTTGAATTTTGCAATACATTCTGACACAGGATTCATGTCCCTCTAAAATCAACCAATTTACTCAAAAGGATCCAATGTCCATTTGCTCTTAGATCTCCCTAAGTGAAGCAAATTTTTTATTGTCTAAGCCTTCATTTTCAATTTAGCCACTTGTTTACCCATGCAATTTGCAAAATATGGGTCAAAATAACCATAAAAAATTCTCAAATAGAAATGAATTTGAGAAAACTATCCACATGGAGTGTAATTAGGCTCATTCTAAAGAAAACCCATGTTTTTGTTTTTCAAGTTTCATGTTATTTTGCTAAGAAGAAGCAACGAAAAATAGTAGCTTCTCAAAATTGAAATGCATTCCTGAGATTGAATGATCATTCAATTTGCAATCACTTTTTCTTCAAATGTTTCTCCAGCATCCTGCTTACCTTTTGCTTATGCTCTCTAAACCACGATTCCATTAGCATAAAAAATTTTAAACCAAGCTACTTTTATTTATTGGCATTTTTATATACACCATAAACTAAGACAAGCTTACAGTTTATACCATTGGAATCTAAATACCAAACTTTAAAAGCAGTTTTTTTCTCTTGTTACACACAAACCTTGCTATACTATCGGTGAAACTCAAATGAAACAAAAATTGTCATATTGATGATGAAAGAATTTTATCAGACCTTACTACCCATGTCCAGAATACATGTTCAAGGATTTCCCTTATAAAAACCATTATTGGCATCGAATTCTACGTTTCCAAAGACATTACCTGAATCGGCTCCATAAGCATTATTAACACTATTCTTGGTGTATCTTTCTCCTTACCCGACAGTCTTTGATCCACCAACGGGGTTCACAGACTCAATATAAGAACATTTAGAATTCATCTATTCACGCAATACAATCTTTGTAACAGCACACAAAAACACCTCTGTTTTGGAAATCTACAATACCTGTTATGAAAAAATGCACATTATAGTGTCTGAAATATAATCCTTGTAACATCATTTAAAAAAAACACATCCTCAGCTCAATAACAATAGCACACACGCTGCCTCCTCTGCTATACAAGTTATTTTTATACAAAAGCCCTGTTTTGACTTTGGCAAATACGCATATCATCCCAGAGGTATATTTGAATGATGTGGTGTGCATGCGAAATATGGTTGGAGTGCCTGCAATACAACCCTTGTAAAAAAAAAAAATTCCTCTGCAATACACAACCCCTGCTTTACGTAATACAACCCAAAACTCTGTTTTATTTATGCGTTGTCATGCATCAAACTAGATTTGATAGAACTGCCTAATTGTATGCACATGTGTAATTAACTGTCTGTGTTACACAAGTTACGTGCTCCATTTTTATTCAAAAACCTTCGTTTATGCAATTAATACTTTATGAACGGACCCTTTCTCGGCAATGCATGACCGTTTATTCTTAATTCCATTAACTTCACTGTTTGTTTATCTAAACTTTGCATTTATAACCTCCTAGAATCATGGTGATTTTTCGGCGTTTAACTGGTTACTTGCTCGACTCGTAGACTATTTTAATGGCACTCCACATTACCCATATCTCCTCAATCTTTGTTTCAACACCTTAGCATGCTAGCTGGTGGCATAAATGAACTTTAAATAAATGACAGACAATTTTTAACAAAGAGTTCGGCAATCATGATCCCGACTTTACCTCTGCGATCATCATCTTGTCGTTGAAAATGGATTTTGTAGTTGTTATTTTTTTATTTTGTATTTTTATTGGGGGGTTTTGTTTTGGAAACCTAATTTTAGGATCTCTATTTCTAGGCATAAAGAAACATAACTAAGAGAAAAGTATACTAACTAAATTTTTAGTGTTTTTGTTTATCTTCTATTTGACTATGTTGATAATTACCTCCCCGGCAACGGCGCCAAAATGTTGAGCTAATTTATTGACTAAATTAACACAAGTATTTAATTATCAATCCAAGTTTGTAAAACTTGGAGGCAATATTGAACAATGATTTGAAGAAATAGTTTGAGACAAATTTATTATGGAAGTCTTATTGCGAATTCATTCTACTTGTTTATTTATTCTATTCTATCCTATTCTATTTTAGAAAAATAATTCATTCTCTCAAGTATAAGAGAATTTTCAGTGCATCCATTTTCGTAACAAGATCATAAGTAAACTCATATCCAAATTTGAAAAATATACTTTTATGAAATTTTGGACATGAAGATGTATTTGATCAAGATTTGATGACAAATAATGTTGAACAATGGAGTAGTGTTGTAGCTTATTCTTTAACATCATCTTGTCGTTGAAAATGGATTTTGTAGTTATTTTTGTTTTGATTTTATGTTTTTATTGGGGGGTTTTCTTTTGGAAACCTAATTTTAGGATCTCTATTTCTAGGCATAAAGAAACATAACTAAGAGAAATGTATACTAACTAAATTTTTAGTGTTTTTGTTTATCTTCTATTTGACTATGTTGATAATTCCTCCCTCGCAACGGTGCCAAAATGTTCAGCTAATTTATTGACTAAATTAACACAAGTATTTAATTATCAATCCGGGTTTGTAAAACTTGGAGGCAATATTGAACAATGATTTGAAGAAATAGTTTGAGACAAATTTATTATGGAAGTCTTATTGCGAATTTATTCTACTTGTTTATTTATTTTATTATGTCCTCTTCTATTTTAGAAAAATAATTCATTTTCTCAACTATAAGAGAATTTCCAGTACATCCATTTTCGTAACAAGATTATAAGTAAACTCATATCAGAATTTGAAAAATATACTTTTATGAAATTTTGGACATGAAGATGTATTTGATCAAGATTTTATGAGAAAGAATGTTGAAGAATGGAGTAGAGTTGTAGCTTATTCTTTAACATCATCTTGTCGTTGAAAATGGATTTTGTAGATATATATTTTTTTTATTTTATGTTTTTATTGAGGGGCTTTGTTTTGGAAACCTAATTTTAGGATCTCTATTTCTAGGCATAAAGAAACATAACTAAGAGAAATGTATACTAACTAAATTTTTAGTGTTTTTGTTTATCTTCTACTTGACTATGCTGATAATTACCTCCGCGGAAACGACACCAAAATGTTGAGCTAATTTATAGACTAAATTAACACAAGTATTTAATTATCAATCCGGGTTTGTAAAACTTGGAGGAAATATTTAACAATGATTTGAAGAAATATTTTGAGACAAATTTATTATGGAAGTCTTATTGCGAATTCATTCTACTTGTTTATTTGTTTTATTCTATCCTCTTCTATTTTAGAAAAATAATTCATTCTCTCAAGTATAAAAATTTTTCCGGCGCATACATTTTCGTAACAAGATCATAAGTAAACTCATATCCAAATTTGAAAAATATACTTTTATGAAATTTTGGACATGAAGATGTATTTGATCAAGATTTGATGAGAAAGAATGTTGAAGAATGGAGTAGTGTTGTAGCTTATTCTTTAACATCATCTTGTCGTTGAAAATGGATTTTGTAGATATTTTTTTTGATTTTATGTTTTTATTGGGGGGTTTTGTTTTGGAAACCTAATTTTAAGATCTCTATTTCTAGGCATAAAGAAACATAACTAAGAGAAATGTATACTAACTAAATTTTTAGTGTTTTTGTTTATCTTCTATTTGACTATGTTGATAATTACCTCCGCGGAAACGGCGCCAAAATGTTGAGCTAATTTATTGACTAAATTAACACAAGTATTTAATTATCAATCCGGGTTTGTAAAACTTGGAGGCAATATTGAACAATGATTTGAAGAAATAGTTTGAGACAAATTTATTATGGAAGTCTTATTGCGAATTCATTCTACTTGTTTTTTTATTTTATTCTATCCTCTTCTATTTTAGAAAAATAATTCATTCTCTCAAGTATAAGAAAATTTCCAGTGCATCCATTTTCGTAACAAGATCATAAGTAAAATCATATCCAAATTTGAAAAATATACTTTTATGAAATTTTGGACATGAAGATGTATTTGATCAAGATTTGACGAGAAAGAACGTTGAAGAATGGAGTAGTTTTGTAGCTTATTCTTTAACATCATCTTGTCGTTGAAAATGGGTTTTGTAGTTATTTTTTTTTATTTTATGTTTTTATTGGGGGGTTTTGTTTTGGAAACCTAATTTTAGGATCTCTATTTCTAGGCATAAAGAAACATAACTAAGAGAAATGTATACTAACTAAATTTTTAGTGTTTTTGTTTATATTCTATTTGACTATGCTGATAATTACCTCGCCGGCAACGGTGCCAAAATGTTGAGCTAATTTACTGACTAAATTAACACAAGTATTTAATTATCAATCCGGGTTTGTAAAACTTGGAGGCAATATTAAACAATGATTTGAAGAAATAGTTTGAGACAAATTTATTATGGAAGTCTTATTGCGAATTCATTCTACTTGTTTGTTTATTTTATTCTATCCTCTTCTATTTTAGAAAAATAATTCATTCTCTCAAGTATAAGAGAATTTCCAGTGCATCCATTTTCGTAACAAGATCATAAGTAAACTCATATCCAAATTTGAAAAACATACTTTTATGAAATTTTGGACATGAAGATGTATTTGATCAAGATTTGATGAGAAAGAATGTTGAAGAATGGAGTAGTGTTGTAGCTTATTCTTTAACATCATCTTGTCGTCGAAAATGGATTTTCTAGTTTTTTTTTTTGATTTTATGTTTTTATTGGGGGGTTTTGTTTTGGAAACCTAATTTTAGGATCTGTATTTCTAGGCATAAAGAAAAATAACTAAGAGAAATGTATACTAACTAAATTTTTAGTGTTTTTGTTTATCTTCTATTTGACTATGCTGATAATTACCTCCCCGGCAACGGCGCCAAAATGTTGAGCTAATTTATTGACTAAATTAACACAAGCATTTAATTATCAATCCGTGTTTGTAAAACTTGGAGGCAATATTGAACAATGATTTGAAGAAATAGTTTGAGACAAATTTATTATGGAAGTCTTATTGCGAATTCATTCTACTTGTTTGTTTATTTTATTCTATCCTCTTCTATTTTAGAAAAATAATTCATTCTCTCAAGTATAAGAAAATTTCCAGTGCATCCATTTTCGTAACAAGATCATAAGTAAACTCATATCCAAATTTGAAAAATATACTTTTATGAAATTTTGGACATGAAGATGTATTTGATCAAGATTTGACGAGAAAGAACGTTGAAGAATGGAGTAGTGTTGTAGCTTATTCTTTAACATCATCTTGTCGTTGAAAATGGGTTTTGTAGTTATTTATTTTTTATTTTATGTTTTTATTGGGGGGTTTTGTTTTGGAAACCTAATTTTAGGATC
Source organism: Pinus taeda (assembly GCA_000404065.3). Lineage (NCBI taxonomy): Eukaryota > Viridiplantae > Streptophyta > Pinopsida > Pinales > Pinaceae > Pinus > Pinus taeda. The sequence goes on along the minus strand of APFE030516899.1, from coordinate 224,904 downwards.
TCTATTTCTAGGCATAAAGAAACATAACTAAGAGAAATGTATACTAACTAAATTTTTAGTGTTTTTGTTTATCTTCTATTTGACTATGCTGATAATTACCTCGCCGGCAACGGTGCCAAAATGTTGAGCTAATTTACTGACTAAATTAACACAAGTATTTAATTATCAATCCGGGTTTGTAAAACCTGGAGTCAATATTAAACAATGATTTGAAGAAATAGTTTGAGACAAATTTATTATGGAAGTCTTATTGCGAATTCATTCTACTTGTTTGTTTATTTTATTCTATCCTCTTCTATTTGAGAAAAATAATTCATTCTCTCAAGTATAAGAGAATTTCCAGTGCATCCATTTTCGTAACAAGATCATAAGTAAACTCATATCCAAATTTGAAAAATATACTTTTATGAAATTTTGGACATGAAGATGTATTTGATCAAGATTTGATGAGAAAGAATGTTGAAGAATGGAGTAGTGTTGTAGCTTATTCTTTAACATCATCTTGTCGTCAAAAATGGATTTTGTAGTTATTTTTTTTTTATTTTATGCTTTTATTGGGGGGTTTTGTTTTGGAAACCTAATTTTAGGATCTCTATTTCTAGGCATAAAGAAACATAACTAAGAGAAATGTATACTAACAAAATTTTTAGTGTTTTTGTTTATCTTCTATTTGAATATGCTGATAATTACCTCCCCGGAAACGGCGCCAAAATGTTGAGCTAATTTATTGACTAAATTAACACAAGTATTTAATTATCAATCCTTGTTTGTAAAACTTGGAGGCAAATCCACTGTATATGGACATCAGATATAATCAAGTTTAGAAGATAAATTTGAAGAATTAAGTAAGTAAATATTACAAATATAAGCCTATGTTAACAATTTCTACTTCATTTATGTAATATATGAGGGAAGAGGCTCCTAACTTAGGAGAACGAGGTTGTTCTTCCCTACAATACTATTTTCATGAAGATAAATCTAAGAGCACTATCTAACAATGGCTTATGATAAAGAATATGTAAAAGAAGAGGCTCCTAACTAAGGAGGTCCAAATTGTCCTTCTTCACAATCCTACTACATCACAATCACCATTGCTTCAAACCAGAAATGCATAAATAACTTCAAATGAGAAATGGAGAATGAAATTCAGTTTTAGTTCAAGATCAAATAGAAGGAGAGTTTAACTTAAATTCGTTTGTGTCCCTTCATATGTAGATTAGAATTAAACCAATATTCATTCAGAAATCACACATCTAAATACATTTGAAACAAAAACTAGTCTATGAAAACTATGAAAATTGAACCAAGAAGTGTACTTAGCTTGGTGTGGGGGCCCTCCACCCTTGCCTTGCACACTTGAAGAAATCTCAGCTCCAACAAATTCAGTAAATCAACCAAGCATGAACAAAAAATTGAAATGAAGCAGGTTCTTCAAATTAGCTCCCAACTCCAATTATCCGAAAGTTACATACAAATTCCATTCCCAAAGGCCATCATAGTCTTGGCTTTAAATAGAGGTTTCATGAAACAAACTGATCTATATTATCTCTAACACTCATATCTATTCATATCCACCTATCTAAGTCAAACTCATCCAATTCATCCTAGGAAATATGGTCAATCCCATAAAATCTCAAAACTGCTCTATTTCCTAGGGATTTTCCGGTGACTAGTCATGTTTGACCAGCCTTGACCAGGCCTAATAAAGCGTGTTCTCGCCGAACCAAGTGGAGTTGACTTAGTCTTAGTTCCCAAGTTGTCCATTCATGCATCAAACTCGAGCCCAAGTGTCCTGCAAACATTTCATCCACATAGCTATTACGGGAATTTCTGATTCAGTCCAAAATTGCACTTGAAACTCAATTTTCATAAAAACTCCTAGAAATTGCAAAATTAAAATTAAACATCTGAATATGCATAAAATACATCAAAATGAGATGGATGTGATGGAAAATGGATGGAAAATATAAGGATTAAGTAGGTTTCGCTAAGCAAAAATATACCAAAAGTGAGGGCCAACACTAATGATAGATTCAGGTAAGATGAAAGATCTATCGAGTTACTCCTTTAAAATTTTTTGATAATGAAGTTTTCTTCTTGGAATATAAGAGGTCTAGGTAGTAAAAGGAAACAAAGATTATTAAGTAACATAATGAAGCAAGTAGCCTTGGATGTGATCTTCATTTAGGAAACAAAATGTTCCATTCAAATGATAAAATAGATTCATGGTAAATGGCTCAACAGATTTGAGCTTTTGGAGGTCAAAGCAGAGAATAGAGCTGGATGCATTCTCATGCTTTGGAATCCCCAAAAGGTTGACATGATAGATGCAAAAGCCTCCAGAAATTATCTTTGAAGGGTCATTCGGCCAGTGGGACATAAGGAAATTTACTTGGTTACGAATGTGTATGGCCCCCAAAGGTTGGAGGGAAAACTCTTGTTTCTTGATTCACGGAAGAAGCTCAGGGAACGTCATCCGAAAATTTCCTCGATCCTAGGAGAGGATTTCAAGATGATAAAAACGTTGTTGGAAAAAAAGGGAGGAATTAGAATTCTAACCAAAGATTCTTGTGCGTTTCTAACCTTCCTAGATAGTATGAAGCTCATGGATATCACCATGAATAATGGTACTTTTACTTGGAATAATAAAGAGGAGGAGAGTCCCAAGTGGCATCCAAACTGGATAGGTTTATAATCTTAGAAGATATTATGATTAAGGACAAGGACATAGTTGAAAGTATTCTTCCCTTTGGAGGCTCAGATCACTGGCCAGTACAACTGGACATTCAGGGTATAGGCAAACCCAACAATAGACCTTTCAGATTTGAAAATATCTAACTCTCCCACCGAGACTTCTTTAACAACATTTCTATCTGGTGGGTAAAGATTTGGATATTCAAGGCACAAGAATGTTCCCTATTCAAAAAAGTCTCAAACACATTAAACTCTCATTGAAGGAGTGGAATAAGAAGGAATTTGGCAACATTTTTGAAGAGAAGGAAATTGTGGAAGGAAAAATGCATAGAGTCAACCAAACCCTGATTACAGAGGGTTTTGACAAGGAGTGGAATGAATTGGCAACTAAATATCATCAATATTGGGACAAATTATGTAAGCAAGAGGAAATTTTTTGTAGGAAAAAATCTAGAGTGCAATGGCTAAAGGAAGGAGATCGCAACACCGGATTCTTCCATACAGCCACTATGGAGAACAGATCTCAAAACAGGATTTCTACTATTAAGGACAAGAAAGCTAATATGCTCAGCACACATGAAGAAATAGAAACAAAACTAGTATAGCACTTTCGGGGCATTGCTCAGGAAACCTGCACTAACAGAGATCAATCTATCAAGGAGATTACTAAGCATATACCTAAGCTAGTCTCCAAAGAAGACAATTTCAAACTCAACAGACCAGTGTTAGAAGAGGAGGTCAAGGAGGTCCTTAATGAGATGCAGAATGGCAAGGCACCAGGTCCAGATGGGTTCAAGGTAGACTTCTTCAAAGCTTCATGGAATATTGTAAAATAGGACATTCTGAGCGTGGTGGAAGACTGAAGGAGGGATAAAACTATCCTGTAACACCACCTTTATCGCCCTGATCCCTAAACAAGATGTTTCCCTAACGCCTGATAGGTTCAGACCCATTGCCTTGTGCAATGTTGTCTTCAAAATCATCTCCAAAGTGGTTTCCAATAGACTCAAACCCCTTCTTCCCACCCTGGTGGCAGTGGAACAGTTAGGATACGTGGAAGGCAGAAAAATCCTCGACAACATCATTCAAGTTCATGAGGTAGTTCACTCTTTGACTAACAACAAGAGAGCTAGCATGATCATTCAACTAGACATAGCCAAAGCCTATGATAAGCTAAACTGGACATATATCAGAAAAGTTCTTGTTGCTTTTAGGTTTGATCATAACTAGATCAGATGGGTTATGGCCGTAGTCACCTCACCTAGCTTTTCAATCCTGGTTAATGGATCACCCTCGGAGACTTTCACTCCTTCAAGAGGCTTAAGGTAGGGAGATCCACTCTCTCCCTTTCTTTTTATTCTAATGATGGAAGGGTTGGGGAGAAAAATCAAACAAGCGAAGGTAGTGGGCTTAGTCAAAGGTCTCCAAATTTTTGAAGAGGGGTGTGTTTTAACACATCAACAATTTGTGGATGACACTATGGTACAAGGAATCCCCACAGTCAAGGAAGCTCTGGCCTATAAGCAAATCCCGAAATACTTTTCCATGGCTTCAGGTTTGGAGGTAAATTTTTCTAAATCAATTTTTTTCTTTAATACACACATTGCAATACAAAGGAACATTGCCAAAATTATGGGCTTCCAAAGGGAGTTCCTCCCCTCGAAGTATTTGGGAGTTCCTCTCACTGCCATACCCTTACACAAGAGCATATGGGAACCTATTATCAACAAATTGCTAGACAAGGTCAAGAAATGGACCTACAAATCTCTAAATTTAGCTGGTAGGTTAGTGCTAACCAAAGCTATCCTTCAATATATCCCTACCTTTATGCTATCTGTTCTACCAGCTCCTCAAAGTGTTCTAAATCAGCTCAGATCCATCCAACGAGACTTCCTCTAGGGCAAGGGGGAGGAGTGTAAGAAATGGGCCTTGGTAGCTTGGGATAAGATATCCAAACCTAAGAGCTTTGGTGTGCTAGGTTTGGATGATCCTGACTTACTCAACAAGGTTCTAGGTGCCAAATTATGGTAGTATTGGGTTAAAGAGCCAGAGAGTTAGTGGGAAATCATTTGGAAAGAAAAATATGCCAGCTCTTGGCATAACCATGGTCTAATAAGAATGTTAGGTCACAGAAAGAGCTCGTACATTTGGAACAAAGCCTGGGATAACAAGAGTTTAGTCCAAGGAAACGGCTTCTGGGAAATCAGAGAAGGAAATCTCAGCTTGTTCTGGGAGGACAGATGGCAACAAGAACCTATATTATTAAATAAATACCTAAGGGATCTCAAGGAAATCACTGGTAGCAACAGACTTTCTAAGGTGAAATACTTTTGAGAGCAAACCAATAACAATGAAAATGGAGAATCTAGAGGAATTTTGATTTTAGGGACAACAATTCCCTAAAGACTAAGGAAGAAACACTTAAGAAAAAGTTAGATCAGAGGAAGATTCTGAAATTTGAGGGCCACGATCAGCTGAGATGGGGCAACAGTAATGAGGGGGTTTTTAACCTCAAGTAAGGAAAGCTCATTCTCCTTGACCTTAATTCTCAATCTCCAGACAAAACATGTAATAATCTTTGGAGACACTAGGGCTGGATGAAGATTAAACTTTTCATGTGGCTCGTTCAAAACAGGAAAATTCTGACCTAGGACAATATCAGGAAAAGGGGCATTCCGGGACCTTCCAGATGTCAGCTTTGTGAGGGGCGGGAGGAAACCATGGAGCACCTTGTCAACAGTTGTATGTTATCCTCTATTCTATGGGACTCTTTTGCTTTTATTTTACAATAGACGAATAGGGACAAAAACAACATCTGCAACACCCTGACCAACTAGAGAAAGGATTTTACATACAATGAAGTTCTAGCCACAAATTGGGCCCTTTTTCCGAGCTTCATTTTCTGGAATGTTTGGAAAGAAAGGAACAACTAAATATTTAAAGAAGTAAAGAGAACTTCCCAATGCATTTTTGAGCTAATCTTAAAACAGATCAAGGAAACAGTTAGCACCATAGTTCGAAACATCCCCAAGAACCCTCCTTCAACTATTGACCTAAGAATTCTCTGTGCACTGGGCCTGCAAGGCATCTCTCCTCAGGGTCTGGATATGAATCCAATCTCCCTGAGGGAAGAAAAGGATTTCTGGCACCCTCCTCCAAAGGTATATTTGAAATACAACATAGATGGAGCCTCAAAAGGCAACCCGGGCGCAGCTGGTTATGGAGGGGTCCTTAGAGATGAGGAAGGTACTGTCCTCTTCATTTTCCACTGTCATCTGGGATACGCCGCTAATAACTTGGTAGATTTGATGGCTATGTAACAATGTTTAGAGATCCTGAGTCAGGACAACAGACAAAATGTGATAGTGGAGGCTGACTCTGAACTTATTATCAATTCAGTCAAGAAAATCAGCGCGGGTTCTGAGCCAGAAAAAGTCTCAAAAAATTGGAGACTAATTCAAGGATTTCGATGGATTCAACACCACCTTCAAAGCCTCCATATTGTTAGCTTAAAGCATGTCCATAGGTCGGCGAACAAAGTGGCTGATTTGCTAGCCAACTAGAGTGTTATCAGTACAGAGATCACAGTGACATCAAATTGGCATGAGCTGCCGCAAAGCAGGTTAAAGACGGTTGTTCACGAACATGCAGATAATGATAAGCTGGAGTTTAAAGACAAAGCCTGAGACCAGGGATCAAATTGACTCAACCTTTGCTTTCAACATCAGCTTGTGTAATCATTATCGGATAAACGGTTATGTGGCACGGTGGATTCCCGGTTTGGTCACTCATACTCCCAATGCAAATGAGAGGATGCTCTTTGTTTACCATGGGAATCGAAACGAGTCCCTCATTGTTTAATGACAAACCCCTTATATATTCAGGGTTTTCGGTTCAAGAAAGGATAATCCACAAGCCCAGACAGAGCCCTGTGTTTTCCGGTGGCCGGTCCTTCAAGAATTGGGAGTCTCGGCATGGTTTACCACCCCCCAGGTAGTTTCTGGTTGATCGCACAACGTTTTGCTGGAAAGCGGTTTTCATGAAAACACCGCGATTCCATTCTCCCTCCAACACGTGGCAGGGATAGGGTTCCAATAACCGCTCTTCCCTGCTCACTATCGTCAACCCTTCTTATCATGTGCGATATCGACATCATCCGTTGGATCTAGTCAACAACAATCAAAGGTTGTGATGGTTTGTACATCTTGGGAGGCGGGACTTTTATACTTCAACCCTTTTGACGGAGCGATATCCTCCTCATCCGTCGATCTTATTTCCTTTTTAATGGACAACTCAGATGAATAGGGTTTCCTTTGAAGCAATGTTCTCAATTATTTCTCGTGCTTGCCAGTAGCCAGGTGGCATTTTTTTTCATTTTTCCATGGGCTCGAACTTCTTTGTGAAACTTTAAGGTTCTCCTTGCATGTAAAATTGTACACTATCCTTTTGGTTTTATGAAATAGAAGGATCCACACTTGCTTTAGCAAAGAAGGAAATAAAAGTTCTTCCAGAAGGGTGGTTGGCTAATTAGGAGATCTAGTTTCGGGGTCACGAGAACTTCTTGAATTACATATACAATATTTAAAATGTGAATTCTTCTACTTTTCCCTTCCTTGATCGATTGATTGGAATGTTCAACTTCAATTTCCTAAGTTTGATGTTGTTGTTAAAAAGAGAGAGCACATCCTAAAAGCTTGGCTCAAAGAAATTGAATTTATATTGTTAGGAAGATGATCGAGATGATTGTGCTATTGCATGTGTTGGTGTTGAAGTCATAGGGAATTTAGTTTGATAAGTAGTTGGTGAAAGCACTTTAATATTTTGATAAAATATAGACCATTTCCATACAACTATACTTTCATGGGCATCAAATGCTTTTAAATATTTCAAATATTCTACCTTGTTGGCTAGTGATATGTGCCTTGACAATTGGTGATCAACTAGTATTTTATGTTCTAATAGTTGCACTTTATATCCTGGTTCTAACATTCTAACTAAATATCTCTTTGTTGTTGTTGTCTCTGCTAAATCTTGCTACTATCCAATATCCTTCTTTTAATTTTTTCTGTGTTGCTCACATAGATTTTGCTAGTGCTTCAAATGTTTGTTTATCTCAAGCATGTGTTAGGTCAGGTTTCTTAGTAGATGTTTCTTTTAGCCTTTCTTTACTTATGGAGCTCAAGTCTTGGGTGTATTTGACTCTACTAGAGGAACTTTTTCGTCAGTTGTAGGTGAGGTTGAGGTAACATCTGTTTGTAAATAAGTTTTCTTTAGAATTTTCTTTAATATATCTTCTCACATAGTATTATTATATGGGACTTCCCGAGTATCAGCGTGCTTGGATGACATCTTATCTTCATAATCATTTTATTCAATAATTGTTGTGGTAGTCACACAGGGTGAATTAGAAGTCAATTTGATGTCTAGATATTTTTTTTTCTCATTGCAATCACTCAACTGTCCTAAATTCTGTCTGTGTTGAACTTCCATTTTATATGTTATCTTTGGTTGAGGTGAATTGTTGATTCTCCTCTATTTCATGATCTACCATAATTTTCTATATTTTTATTTCAATGAATACATCTTTGACATTTCCAAGTTACTACAAGGTGTCCCTTCCAATAGATGATGCTAGAAATTGTTGCAATTCTACGCTTCTTTGCTATTTTTACCCTTTTCTTGTGTATGCTCCAACACTTCTTAGGAAATTGAGTCTAAATTCTATCAGTATTGTGGGCCTTGTAGTTAAATACTCATCAAATTTTCTTTTCAACTGGTATTATATGTTGATGTGTGAATCAATTTCGAACATTGTGAGTCTCAACTTGCAATCTAGTTAGAATATTCTATGATAGGTACTAAGATGTAAAATTTAAATGGCCTTGGGTATAATTTTTCTTTCCTTTCTTCTTATTTTTCAGTGTCTAAAAAGGGTAAAATTATATCCTCTGGCCCTTCTCAAGCTTGTGGTGTAATTTAGAATATTTTGTTAGCCTATTGACTTAGTTCTATAAGCATATGGTCAATTGCAGTCTAATATGAAATCTCTTGTGTTTCTATATCTAAAGAGTTTATTGAGATTTAGTAGGTTGGGAAGAGCTTCAAGCCCTAGCGATCGGTGTTTGGATGAAGAAGAGCAACAAAACTGATATGGCATTGGAACCCAAGCTTGGGGTTTTGCACCAAAATTAATTGGGAGAAAACAACTGGACTTTGAGTGAGGTGTTAGAGGACACCTAGAGGAGAAAAGGGTAGTGAAAGTCACTCGAAATAGATGTCTCTAATAAGAGATATTAATTTTTATATGTGGTTGGTGGTTAACTTGTCTGGTTGGGCAGGTCAACTTGGGCTAAAGTATGCCCCAAGGAAAAATTCATGGAGCCACGTGTGTGCATATAAATAGAAGTTAATTGTTGGAGATTTAGAGCACATCCAAAGTGAAAATAAAATTAGGTATACCTTCGATATAGATAGTGAACTTGAGGAAGCTCACAAGCTAGCAAGGAGGATGACTTTGGCACAAGATGTGGAGGAATTTCTCTTATGTTTGGTTGTGGGTAGCCATGATGAACAAGGCCATAGTTCTAAGCTAAGTTTGTGTAATTTTCTTTGCTACTTTTGTGTGGTGTTTGGATCTCTATTCAGGTCACAGGGAATTTTTGTTACAACATCATGTTGGAGGCATAATTTGGATGGTCAAGAGGGCTTGTAAAACATCTCTAGCTTAGCAATAGTTACTCCAAGGAGAGAGGTAGTTGAACAATAGTGTCTTCCATTCTAGATGGCTCAGATCACTTGTTGTTGTGAGACAAAGAATTGTAAGGTATTTTGAGGAGGTTCATTATGCCCAAAATAATACTTTGGAAGTATAGAATGGAAATCAAAAGAAGAGAATGTCTTTGGAGAAGGGAAACATAGACGGGAGTACTTGTTTAGGGTTGTTAGTGTGCCCTAACCATATCTCTATAATATTATATCTTTAGGGAAAAAGGACAAGGAGTGTATTAGAAAGCAAGGTATGTGTATCCTTTTATTGATGTTGATTTGCTAGTCGAATCAGAGATCTAGATTGCAAAACTTGGTATTGGACACATGTGGACTATTGGAGGGAAGTTTGAGATTGGACCAAGTTGGCCCTAAATGCATCACCATTGAAGGACTAAGGTGACTACTAAATGAGGCATAGATCGAAGGAGCTTTACGTTTAATCAATGAGGCAAAGAAGTTGTAAAATCTAGATTCATTGTGGGAGAAAGAAGTTCATTTTTTTTTTTTTTTAAGTTTCATTGTTCATTCATTACCAATATCAATTTATTTAAACAAATTATCACCATTTTATAATTTTTAGTACATTCCACAATTTTTTTTGTAAAATTATTTAAGAAGAGAGAAAAAACATAATAACAAAATAACCATAATCACACTAGACATACCTCACATATAACCATATCCATAGCTATCTTGATGTCTTAGAGAGAGCGAAACTCCCCTCCCTCAAAATAAATACAATTCCTATTAATATAGTTTTCGATTGTTTACAAATAATAATATATTTTACATATAAATAAACAAAAAATTACAAATTGTAATTCTGAATCATCTTCATTCTCCATCTCCATGAAAAAACATTAGAAAATAGGTATTAATAATAATATATAGAGAAAAATAATTACATTGTTAAAATTTTGAGAACTAATTTTACAATAAAATGAGGAAAAGAATAAAATAAATTCTATCATATTATTATATGCAATGAGAAGAATTAAAATGGATTTCACCTAATATTTATGGAGAATTAAATTGAAAATTTAAATAAAAGAGATTCTATAAATTTAAAAATAAACCTAAATAAAATTTAAACAGACTATTAAATTTTCTTAAACCCTTTTACTAAAATTCAAACTCACATATAAAATCTACAAACAAAAAAATGACACGCAAATATCAATCGAATGTCATCAAATACACCCAATAAATTATTATAATGTGATCCCTAAAACAAATTATTAATATGAAATTTAATAAAAAAAAAGAATAATAATAATTAATGGAAAACTCAGTTTCAATCGCTCGGAACCCATCCTCCAATAATGGCCAATGGAAAGTGGACTATTTTGGTGGGAAGTTGAAAGTGGAAAATTCCAATTCGTTCATTCTCATTTCCCGTAGCCAATGTGCACCCCAACAACCATTTCTTATATTCTTCATTCCACTGAATTATATGCAGTTTTATTGAATTGTTTAAAATCAACAATTTTATTGAATTGTTTAAAATCAACATGTCGTAGTCTTATTAGGCACATTGTGGAGCTTTTGAATTTTCTAATGAATCAGAGGCAATGAGTGAAGACTAGAGGCATTCAGCGACTACTGACGTTGCCAAAATACTAGGACTGGAGTAATTAGATTGAGGCATTCAGAAAAAGTCATCCATTGTGGTCTTCACTGTATCCATTGGGAGAGTGTGGAGTAGAGTAAACATTTATTTACACCCATGTAAAAGTCCAAAAGAAATATGTAAACATTTATTTACACCTCAGTAAAATTCTAGAAAACATATTGTACCTCACTTTGCTGGTTATTGTTGGCAACATGAATTCATTTTAACATCTAATTATGTCTCTATCTCACAATGTTGGTTATTGTTGGCAACATGAATTCATTTTAACATCTAATTGTGTCTGTATCTCACCCTGTTGGTTATTGTTGGCAACATGAATACATCTTAACATCTATTTAATATACCATATGGAAGGTCACTAATCAAATTATCTATAAACTTCATACAAATAACTTCTATAATGATTTTAAGCATGCATAGTATCCAATGCAAGAGATACACTTCAAATGAATTGAATGCTTACATTAACATATCCATGGTCAATTTAATAAAATTTCACTTATTCTGGTAACTGACCATGACATCATGAATGACAAAGGTTTTTTTTGTAACAACCACTATACTATTCAATGTGTATTTGAAAATCAGATTCTTTTATAATTATTTATAATTAATATATTCTTTTTCCTTAGGAAAAATTATAGTTTTATAATGACAAAAAAGTTAAATGTTGTAGATGTTGATAATGCATTTAATCATGCCAATCAAAATTGGTGATCACAGAGACCAAAAATATGACTCCAAAATGGTGGTAAACATGTTACCCTTTTCTCCATTTCTTATTTTTAACCATTCTCCATTCTCCTAAGGAAGTAGTGGCAATTACATGTGCTAGATGGGTCCCTTCATTCATTCTTGGATTTTCCTTATCTGAATCCAAACTTTCAGATACATGATGAGATTTTGAGTCCCTTGTCTCCATTGCTACAGTGACCATCTGCTTCCTCGATGTGTTTGTTGGAGTTCCTGAAACTTGATGATTAATGCTCCCCTTTTCTACATTTTCTTGTGTATTTTGGGCTTCTTCATTGGTAGGAGGATCCATTTCTTCATCATCGTCTTCTTCGTCAAGCAAATTCTGTGGGAATTTCCATCCCTTGGTTTGCTTTCTTGTTTTCTTCTTCCTTTGAGGCACTTTCTTGGCATCATGACATGAATTTGAAGATGACCCATTTGTCGGCTTATTTGACATCTAAATGTTGTGTTCCAAAAATCTAGGAATTGTGATGATCACTTCTTGTTGTGTGTCAACAGAATATGATCTGGCAATCGTTTGTTGAATTCTGCCTCCACATAAATTATGGCGATTGTGTAGATTTTTTTCTCAAATATTTGTGCATCTTTCTTGATGTATCACTCTAATATGTTCCCAATTGCTTCTCTCAGTTTATGGAGAAAAAAATGTAGGGGTACATTATGCCACCTAACCCAAACTGACATTCAAGATACTACCATTATATTGGCATCGAAATCTAGGAACCAAGGGGTGACCAAAAGTCCCTTAGAGACCGAAAAACATGAACCCTCTTGCAATATATATTCACAATCTTCTCACGATGCAAATTTTACTATGAAAAAGCCCCTGGAGCAAAGGTTCATCTCACAATTTATTGTCCAATTTGTGAATATCCAATGGAAGAGATTCACCAATTTTGGCCAAAAACTATTGAATCTGAATAGTATGCTTAAGATTAATATGTTATGCAGAAATCATTTGTTTATGGTAGTTTTACAGTCATTACTGGGATTTCATTCAGTTGTTACACTATGTAGGGGTTGGGTATATTGTGTTTTTGATTTAGTGTTTTTGAAGAAACAAATTTTCCTTTGAGGATATCTATGAATGAAAAGACTCCATTTACTTGCCCTTGATTCAATTATGTTCCTTTGGGAATACTATATCTGGACACTCACTGTGTGCCCTTTGAATTTCTTGGTCGAGGTGATCCTCCCCAAAGCGTCAAGTTTAATATGATGGTGGATGATGGGAGGATGTTATAACCTTGTAACATCACATCTTCCTGCATGGATTTTCGTCTGAAGAACAGACTTTGTAGGAGCACCGCGATACCCAGAGTGTGCATGATATTGTGCTTTAATTGTTTGATGTTGTATGTGGCCTGAACCCAAAATAATATTGATTTTCCATGTGGGGATTTCATAAAAAAATTGGAAGGATACCACATCAAGTGCCCATACTTGACAGTCACATAGATCTTCAGTTGAACGAATGGATAAGTGCAGAGATGCCACGAGTGAGAGGGATTTTTGTGGAAGTATTAAATTCATAAGTGACAGCCAAACCACCGAACCCACGCACTTTGATGGAGGAAAACTTTGATATGGCAGAAAGCAAAGAAAAATCTCGATATCTAATGCTACTCCTCCATTTCGACAACCAAAAGTACTGAGGGGATTGAGAATATCCAGATCTAGGATCTTTAACAATGGATCTATGAAATGAAGTGTTTGAGGTGGAGGATTCACTTCTATAGACAATTTTGCCTTCAGATTTGATCGATAGTTCTATTGTCACTAAGAGCAGATAGTTATAAGATTTATGTATTCAATATTTTGTGATCCATAATGAATTAAGCAAAGTCTTATGGTAGAAATCACATAAGAGAAATTTTTAGTTGACGTGTTTTGAACCAATAGGTGTAGTTCGTCATTTTGGTCCTTATGATGAACCACACTTGTTGGTTGGAACACGTCGGCCAAAACTTTCTCTTATGTGATTTCTACTAAAATACTATGCTTAAGTTATAAGATTTCTACTCCAGAGTTGCCATAATCCTACACAGGTCCATTCCCAACTCGTGAATGTGACTCCCTTCACTTCCTTCTATGCCATTGTGTGCGTATGGGTGAGAAGATACTCTGCATCGATGATCTGGTGAATGATACTTCCGACAGCCCAAGTTGTCAATCTCCATCCCCCTCACAGGAGACCAAAACCAATGTTAACTCCTTTCAAAAGCTCCATTATCAGACCCGTGAGTACTGAGATCGTGCCCTAGCGATGACTTAGAAGGTGGATTTGATGTATGAAGAAACCCGACTGCATAAGGAAAGAAACAATATTGAGAAACCATAGCCATCACACCAAGCTCATCCTCTTCACATAGTTCCCCTATCAATCTTTAATATTATTTTTTAATTAATATATTCTTAACTTACATTTTAATCAAATTTTTAATTTAATTCAATGATTGTAAATCCATAATTAGTGTATTAGTTAATTAATTTTTTATGGTACAAAATGAGTGGAGTTTATAACTTGTTAAATTTATTTAGTAGAAAAACAAAATTTCACAAAATTTTTTAGTCAATAAATTTTATAGATACAAATGACCATGACAATACCACAAGTAACAATGACTGTGGAGTTCCCTTGTAAGAATCATCACCAGTTTTTGTATGTCTCAAAATCACAAGTTTTCATGATTTCTTTTAATCAATATATACTTTTCAACAATACAAATAATCACAACATCACAGGTGACTATGAGCATGCATATTTTCTTAACCACAATTACTCAATGTAAAATTAAAAATATATCAAATAAAATAAACATAAAATTTAAAAATTAATTTAGAAATTGATGTTTTTTGATGATAGAATTTTAAATGTATGTGGTTTTATTTTATGCTATGTATTTGTTTATTGCAATTTTTCCTATGATTGTTTGTTTGTGTATAATATTTTACACACATGTAATATCATATACAATAATTATTTTTAAAGAATGAGTAGAATTTGTGTATTAACTTATTAATCTTTAAATTGTTGTTTACTTTGATAAAATCTTATTTTTTCAACATCGTGAATGAATTTGAATTTTTGTAAGAACCACTATTCAATGCACAATATTCTTTATAAGTGTTTTTAGTTACTATGATTTTTATAATTAGTTACAGGTTTGATGTTTTATGATGATAGAATTTTAAATCTTTGTGTTTTTATTTTATGAAATGTATGTGTTTGTTTTTTAATGCTCTTGTTATGTGTATAATTTTAGAACACAAGAAAGGATTTCATTAGAATATCCCATATGGAAGTCCATTGCCCAAATTTTCTATTGACTTGATACAAATCACCTCTACAATGAGATTAGACACATAAAATATAATATGCAAGAATTACAGTCCCAATTAATTGAATGTGTATTAAACTATATATGTTCAAATTAGCAATTAGTTTAAAAAAAATTCATTTATTTTTTCAAATGACCATAACATCATGAATGGCTATGGATTTTTTGTAAGTATCACTATTCAATGCATCTTTGAGAAGTATTTTTAATCAATATATATTGTTAATTAGTTACGAATCCACGTTTTGTGATGGTAGAATTTTATATATTTGTGCTTTTATTTTATGTAATGTATTGGCTTGTTTTTGTGTTTGTATGTCTATAAATTCTTGAACACAAAATAACTTTTATTAGAATAACTTATTTATGCTCAATTTACAAAACTTCAATTATTTTGGTAAATGACCATGACATCATGAATGAAAATGTATTTTTTTTTGTAACCACCACTAATCAATGTGTGTATTTTAAAATTACAATTATTTTAAATGAATATATTCTTATAATTATACAATTTTATGTTTTATGATAGAATTTCAAATGTTTGTGATTATATTTTATTTTATTTTTTTGTATCTCTTTGTGTTTGTGCATATATAATGGTTGTACCCATACATAAAGATAGTATATAACAATTATACTTTAAACGATTTGAATTTGGGTATTAACTTATTTTATAAGAAAATTTATGTGCAAATTGATATTCAATTTAATAACATCCCATTTATTTCTAAAAATGATCATAACTTTTATTAATTAACATATATTTCAATAATTAAAATAAGTATAATATCACAAATTATTATGATGATAAACTTTTTGCAAGCACAACTAAATACATTTAAAAAAAGGTACCACAAAACATTTATCATAATTTGCAAGAAATTATGTACTTCAGAAAGTAATTAGCTAGAAATTGATGCTTTATAATGATAGAATGTTAAAATGTGTGTTTTTTTTTTTAATATGGGTTTATTTGTTTTGTTCCTTTTTTCCTTTTTGTGTCATGATTTTACACATACATAATATCATAATATTATACAAAAACGAGGAAAAAGTTGAATCTTGAATCTTGTATTAAAACTCGCTTATGTTCAATTTCATTTGCTTACAAATATTTTAATCAAAATATATTTCAAAAATACAAATCTGGAGTTGAATTTTCATCCTTTGCTTTATATTTGTGTTTAATTTAATAAATTAATTTTCAAAGAAAAGACACAATTATTTAAAAAAATATAACTTTCTTTTCTAAACATGCTAAATATGTCTTTTTCAAGGTCCTTATGTTTCCTTTAATCACAAAATTGAATTGTAATAAGCCTTGGTATATTTATATTATGACCTTTTCAATTGAATATTCCATTGCCCCTAACAAGTCAAAGTGGGTGAAGTGATGTGACATATGACAGTGTAAATATTTATTTTTTTAATATAAAATAAAATTTGGCTTTTTGTGTTATGATTCTTGAAAAATTATTAAGGGCTTACATGTGATATTAGACTTCTAATTCACACGGAATGAGTTATTCCCAAGAAGAGGCAAGATAAAAAGTTAAAAAAAAAGTTCTCCTTTCTGCTATAGTTGAATTGTTGGTTTTGCAGACAACCAAGAAAACACATGACTCAATAAAAATGTCATGGGTGAAACTCACTTAAAATGATTATTTGAGATAAAAGGGGTTGGATAAAATATAGAGGTATATTTGGAAAGAATGATTGTACTCATACCCCAAAATTAGCAAGATGCTGCTAAGGGTCAAGGAAATGTAAATTGGAAAAGGACTACTATTTTTTCTCCTCGGAGGTAGGAGTTAGAGTTTTGGAAGAACTACTTGGACACATAGTTCTTGGTTGGAGGAATGAAATATCCTTTAATTTATTTCCATCAATAATATCTTAGATAAGTATATTCTAGAAAAGAATACACTTGAATGTGTGCAAAGATGCCAGAGGATATTATATAATAAGTTAAATAAGCTTGTTTGGATGGATAAATATACAAACATGCACAAAAAAATAATATACTTGAATGTGTGCAAATATGCAAAAGGATATTATATAATAAATTAAAGAAGCTTGTCTGGATCGATAAATATATAAACATGCACAATAACCCTTATTCACCTAGTGTTCGTAGAAAGGAGAGATGGTTGGCATCTCCCTCGACAAGGACGGGAACAGTCTTCGGACTTTCTTATCACACGCGGTTAAGGCTCTCCATCCCCTCACCGGGGTGGATCTTATAAGAAATAAAGGAAGAAGGTGTGAGAGGAGATGGGAGGTCTGATGGAGGGTTTCAGAGGCGACGGGTTTCGACCTGAGATCACGTAGCAGGTCGGAGGCTTAGTCACAGTGGAGGACGGGAAACTGTGTATTAAGGACAGGGCAGGTACGGGGCGGGCAGACAGGCAGCGGTTTCGAGGAAAAAGACGGTAAAAGAACGCGATAGGAACTATCCCAGGAGGTTTAGCGGCGAGGGTTTTATCCAAATCAGTGAAGGCAGAAGATCATTAAGCTGAACAGGTTTGATTAGGTAATCGAGCATTTTCTTGAGAACGTGTGTTGGAGGATAAGCATCGGAGGTCCCAATACTGGTGGATGAAACCGGCGACTATCCCGTGCCCAAACGCCTTTTGCTACTTCAGGGGTTAGCGGTCAGTGGTAAGCGGTAACAAGGCAGTTTATACCACGCATACCATCATGGTAAAACACGGGGAAGAGGTCGACTTGGAGCCGGCGCCGGAGGACCTTCTTACCGCTTGGGGGAAAGATGTAACCGCCCATAACCTTGTCAAGTTTTTTGGCAGTTTTGCTGATGCGGAGTGTTTGGAAGACGACGCATGGAAACCAAAGTTTGCAAACGAACTGTTTGAGGTCAAAACTGGAACAGTAGGAGCATGCATCAACGAAACTAAGGAACCACAACTCTCGGAGAAGAGCCAGCACCAGGTGTCGGTTGAAATTCTGGGTAATAAACTCAAACCTCTCTCAGACCAGTCAAGATTCTCAGGGGGTCTTGAAGACATCGTGAAAGGTTCAGCAAAGAAGGGCATTTGGAGTTCTGCAGGGGAAGGCTTGAAAACAGATAGTGTGTCGCTCGACCTTGGAAATCGGCATACCGTGAGGAGATCGCCGATAAAAATTCCCCCTAGGGCTGGTTTGATAGCAACAGGGGTCTCCTCTGAGGGGATTAAAGGCGCGGTAGCAGAGCAAAAGGAAATATCTAGTAATGTAAGGAAAGTTCTTGGAAGCCCATTCCGGGAATTGTTCGAGAAAGAAGTAAGGTCGGGTGAGGGTTTGTCGATACAGAGCGACAAACAAAATCAGGTTGTGAATAAGGATTCTCATCAGGGTAGCCGTGGTGGGGGTAACACAAACCCGAAGGGAGGCACTTCAGAACCGGTCCGCGAACCAGAAACAACTCGAAAGAGGGTTTTTTCTCTGAAAAATAAATCCTTTGAAGGCAACCTGGTCTTGGGCATGGATGTTCAAATCCAGGATGCTCTGACAGTGGCCGAATTTACATTGGTAGGCAGAATCAGAGGGAGGGCTCTCTCAGGTAAGGCTCTGAATCAATGGGCAGAGGCTCAATGGGGAAAATCTCTTCTAAACCCCTTCAGAGTGGCCCTTCTTGTAAAGGGTTGGTTCATGGTAAGTTTTGCGAAAAAAGAGGATGTAGACTGGGTGGCAGAAAGGAACTGGATTATAGGAAATCGACCAGTTTTGTTTCAGTGATGGAACCCCAACTTTGATGCTAACAAAGAGAAGGCTGATGAGTTTCCAGTTTGGGTTCGCCTACCTGGCCTTCCGCCCTTCTTGTGGGTTGAGTCAGTGTTTAAATCAATTGGGAACCTACTAGGTACTTTCCTAGAATCAGACATGACTTTTCTCCAAACATTCGAAAGATCAGTGGCAAGGATCCTGGTTCGCCTAAATCCAAAGGAGGGCTTAGCTGAATCCATAAAATTGGAATACGGGGAATATGTATTTGTACAGCCTTTGGATTACGAGCACCTCCCATTCTGATGCTATCGATGTCACGACTATGGGCATCTAGCAAGGGAATGCCCACTTGGGAACCGAAGAAGAAGGCCTCAGTATCATGGGGAGCAGAGGGAGAAAAAGTCGAGAAAGGAGCAGATGCCCGAGACGGAGAAAAATCAAAAGGACTCGGGAATGGAGGATAGAGGCAGAACCGAGGGGACGAAGAGCACAGAAGCTGATATGAACAAGCCCGTGATGACAAATGGACAGCTCGATCCGGCGAAGAACGCAAAAGAGGGGGCAGCTGAAGGCTCGGACGCAGCTACTCAAGATATTCCCGGTATGAATCATGATCAAAGCTCTATATCCCATTCATCTGATATCGATGCAAATCCTAAATTTGATGTTCTGTATGTTAATAAAAATGATGTGGATAAACCTATTGAGGGTTCTAGCAAAGAATTTCCCCGGTCAAATCTGAATAGTGAAGACGTGCCTTGTATCAGTCAGAAATCGTCCTCTCCCCCTCAGTGCCGACATTATAATCTGAGATCGCAGGGCAAAAAACAAGAACCTCTATCTGACTCCCCTATCCCGATAGGAGGCCTGGGCTATCCGCGTTCTCAATCTTCCTATAGAAAGGGTAGGGGAAGAACTTCGTTCCTGCCCAAAGCAAAAGACAAAGCAAAATTCGACGTTGCTGATGGGAAGCAAATGTCAATTACCGGGGCGCTTAGAGCAGCGATGACCCCTGACCATGTTAAAATATGATCCTTCTGTCCTGGAACTGTAGAGGGCTAGCCAGTAAGCCCAAAAGACTGGCCCTTAAAGAGTTAATCCTTAGATATAAACCCGACATCCTCTTTTTACAAGAAACTCTAGGTAGGAGCTCTGAGGTGGAAACTATGCTTAAGTCACTGATTCCTGGATGGTCTTTTCATGCTCTAGACGCTGTAGGGCACTCAGGGGGAATGGCTATTGGTTTTGGGGATGGAAGGATGCTTATCAATAGCCTGTGGGGCATGGATCACGTCCTAGGCATGGAGGTCATTTCGCCGGATATGGGAGTATCCTTTTTGCTACTAAATATCTATGGCCCATGCCAAGGTCGTGAGCAGTTTTGGAACAATCTTTTTGCCAAATATATTTTGAAGAACAGGAGCTTAATAATGGGTGGAGACCTCAATTTTTCCATTGGGTCGTCAGAGACTTGGGGCCCAAATGCAAGGGAAGACTCTCTTTCGGAGTTCTTCTTAAACTCTATTCAGTCCCATAATTTGATCGATGTCACCCTTCTCAAAAATAAGCCCACCTGGAGGAATCGAAGAACTGGTGAGGGAAGGGTGGCTAAACGTCTGGACCGCTTCCTTATTAGTGAAGATTTGTCAAATGACATTCCAATGTTCAGGCAGTGGATTGGAGATGGAGGGAACTCAGATCATTTCCCGATTCTATTAGAATTCAATAAACCTCCATCCAAGCCTGCATCCCCTTTTAAATTCAATGCATCATGGGTACAGGAGGAATCGTTCAACTGTTTATTTAGAAATACTTGGAGACACCCGGGTGGTCAACAAGTAGAAAACAAAGAGGCTCATTTCTGGGACAATCTCAAAAGACTTAAAAAAGCAACTATAGAATGGGCTAAAGAGCGGAAGAAGGCACAGGTCGAAGAGTTAACCCTCATTGATGAAAAGCTGCGGGATTCTGAGGATCCTGAAGCGGATGGTTATCTGAATCAAGATACAAAAGACAAAATCTTGCAGCTAGAAAATCAAAGAAGTAAAATCCTTCTAGAGCAGGAGGAGGAATGGAGGCAAAAGAGCAGGGCTATTTGGCTTAAGGCAGGCGATGAAAACTCGAAGTTTTTCCACAACTATGCTAAGGGCAGGAAAAATGCAAACACCATTTGGAAGTTAAGGGATCTAGATGGGTCGGAAGCATCCTCCTTTGAAGATCTATCTAGAATTGGAAAGAACCACTTTCAAAACTTGTTTACAGCTCAAGGCGGGATTACCCTGGCAGAAATTATCAGAACTGCCCAAAGCTTCCCCTGGTTTGTGGATGAAGAGGAAGCTGAGAATCTAATGGAGGTAGTGACAAAGGAGGAAGTGGAACATGTCCTAAAATCAATGGCAAAAGATAAAAGTCCAGGTCCTGATGGGTGGACGAGTGAGCTCTTCAATCATTTCTTTGAACTTATTGGAGATGAGTTAACAGAAATAGTAAATGAGTCTAGAAGGAAAGGAGAGATGTTTTCCCCTTTTAATGCCACATTCATAGCTCTCATACCAAAAAAGGAGGACCCCGACTCATTTGAGGATTTTAGGCCAATTTCCCTATGCAACAGTGTTTACAAAATCATAGCAAAAATTATAGCCATGAGGCTGAAGCCAATCTTGTCTAAAAACATCTCAAGCGAACAATTCGGCTTCTTAGATGGCAGACAGATACATGAAGCCATTGGGGTAGCGCAAGAAACGATACATAGCATTAAACAGAAAATTAAAAAAGGAGTTGTGATAAAAATTGATTTATCAAAAGCATATGATAGAATATGTTGGACGTATCTCCGTATGATGCTCACTCATTTGGGATTCAAGCTGGACTTTATTAACTGGATTATGGGGTGTGTCACCAGCGTAAGCTTTGCAGTCTTAATAAATGGGGCAGCGTCTCCATTTTTTAAAGGTCAAAGGGGTCTGAGGCAAGGATGCCCTCTCTCTCCTCTGTTGTTTCTTCTAGTGGCTGAAGGCCTCAGCAGGCTGATTTCAGAGGCAAAAAGGACAGGTATAATTAAAGGTCTGGAAGTAGCAGCAAATCTTTTCATTACACATCTATTGTTTGTAGATGATATCTTGCTTTTCACGAATGGGAACCTGGAGGAAGTTAAGGAATTAAAGGCTATTCTGGACTTATTTATGAAAGCTACAGGTATGCAAATTAATATTAGGAAATCTCAGTGTATCTTGGAAGGTTTCTCCAGAAATGAAAGAGCCCAGATTACCTCCTCTCTGCCTTTTGAATCACTAACCATGGATGATCCCTTCAAATATTTGGGTTTCTGGCTCAAACCAAATTCATATAGAAAGCAAGACTGGAATTGGCTAGTGGCAAAAATTGAAGCAAAGATAGGACATTGGAGTTATAAGTGGCTGTCACGAGCAGGTAGATTAACATTGGTTAACTCAGTCCTCCATGCTATGCCAGTTTTCTGGGCTACCCTCACCTGGGTTCCAAAAGGAGTCCTGCATAAGATCAAGAAATTATGTAGCAGATTCCTCTGGTCGGGCGCAAAGGAAGATTCGGTGCTTCTGTGGGTTGCATGGGACAAAATAGCAAGACCAAAAGAATGGGGTGGTTGGGGTATTAAGAACCTTATTGATTTCAGTACCTCCTTGGCTGCAAAATCAGGGTGGAGGTTAATCACATCAGAAAATCTCTGGACAAGGGTGGTCAAACGTAAGTATATTGACCCAAGACCGATGGATGACTGGATCCGGGATCCAATCAAAAAAGGAAAGAATTGCTCTGTAATTTGGAAGGTTACATCTGAAGCATTTAAAGTTATAGAACAAGGCTTGTCCTGGCAAGTGGGCAGAGGGGATAATGTCAGAATAGGTAAGGATCCTTGGGTGGGATGTAATGAGAGATATGCCTTATCCCAAGGACTCATCAGACATCTGGAGTCAAAAGGTATACTCTTCCTTCATCAAATTGAGAAAATCGGCCACTCCTCTATCTGGGGGCAAGCATGGAAATCCAGTGCCGAACTAAATCTTGACCAAGAGTGGTGGGTGGAGTGGCAGCATTTTACTCAGGAGCTGGGAAGATCAAATGTCAGAATTATAGATAGGTCGGATCAGCTGGTTTGGGCCTTCGCAGAGATGGGTAAGTACGCTCCAAAAGCAGGGTATAAGTTCTTAATATCCAAGAAGGGATGGGAGGCCCCTGCCTGGTGATCAAAACAGTTGTGGAAGCTAAAATGTCCTAAAAAAACTAGGCTGTTCTTCTGGTGTGCCCTTAAAGAAAAAGCCCCTACTTGGGATGTTCTACAATCCAGGTTCATGAGTGGACCAAGCAGATGCCCACTCTGTAAAAATGAATCTGAATCGATTCATCACCTATTCATACACTGCCCTTACACAAAAAGGGTCTGGCTCGAGACTCTGGTCTTAATAAAATCAAAATGCAAATGGGAAGGTGCATCTTTAAAGGTTACATGGGAATCGTGGTGGAACCAGAACACTGAGGGGAATTTGAGAAATTTGCCGCCCATAATCACATGGGGAGTTTGGATAGCTAGAAACAAAGCTATATTTCAAGAGGTCTCTCTCTCTGTGGAGTCCATCGCAATCCAATGTTCCGCTATTTTCCTTAGTATTCCTGAGCCTGAGAAATCAAAAAAAAAATCTCAAAACAGGGAAGAACAAATTAGGCCTCACATGCCGTGGGCCTATTTTGACGGCGCATCTCAAAACACTTCAGTAGGGGCTAGTCTAGTAATCTATTTGGATGAAGGACATTCTCTGTTTGCATCAGTGGGCATAGGGAATGGTTCAAACAACTTTGCGGAATTGACAGCTCTAAAACTACTCCTTTGTTGGCTTATACACAGGCACATATTCACCATTCAGATATTTGGGGACTCTTTAAATGTGGTAAATTGGGTAAATGGGAACAGTAGGTGCCAGAACTACATGTTGAGACCACTGCTTGATGAGATTATGAACTTAAAACAGTCTTTTAATGGTTTTTTCCTTGAACACATCTACAGGAACCGTAATGAGGACGCAGATAAATTGTCTAAAGAGGCTTTGTTGCAGGATCTGGGCATTTGGAAAGTAACAGAAAACCAAGCCGGCCATATACAGGAGCACCGCCAGGCTCCATTTGCTTAAGCTTTGATTTCTTGGACGTGAATTGCATCAAAATTTCGGGCAGTAATATCCATGTTTTTTCCTTGATCATCCGACTGTCTCTTTTTTCAGTTCACGGCATATAATTAACTCTGGTTATTTGGGCTGTTTTCCATTTATTTGGAGGCCCAATAGCTTTGAAATTTTTGTAAGTAATGATGGTTTTATGGACTGTTTATTCCATGTTTTTATTTGGGCATTCACAGCTTGATCGTTTTTGCACCTACAGCTAGACTGGGGTATGGATCAGAAACTTTTGTAAAATTTTGGAAGTATTCAGAGCTGAGACTGTTTAAGCTCTGAGGCAGTGAAGGAAGCCTTCACACTCTTTTCGAATGCGCCAGCATCTACTTGTAACTTTTTATTTATATATATATGAAAAGTTCGCTTTTTTCTCTGGAAAAAAAAAAAAAACCCTTATTCACCTATAAAAATATAGTTTGTTGTAAGCTACTACAGAGAAGAACTATTGCAGGTAAGAAAATAATGTATAGATAGTTTAACTTGTAGAAAAATAAATTTATACCTAGTTTAGCTTGCTATGGGTCAAAGGACTAGAATCATATCAATTGGCCATCGAACAAGCAGCCTTGGGTAAAGTAATACTACGACCTAAAGGACAACCTTCGCAAACTCCCATGGAAAGGGTTCAACATACCTCTTGCCTAATTTGCATATTCTCTTCTTCAAAGAAAATGATAGTAATAGTAAATTATGTAGAATCATTATTCAGAAACAAAATATATAGAGTTCACACGAATATCTAATGTGTACTCATAGAATATAAATAGAAGAGATGTTACAGTATTGTAAACTTTTGATGTTATCACTTCATTACACACAGTAACAAGTAAATAGATTGTATAGATTTTTCTTATGAATAAAAAGAAAGATTTACATTTTTGGGGCTATAAGATGGCCAAAACTATTTTCTCAAAATTAAATATTCTCATTAACAAAAAGAAGTTAAATCCCTTGAATTGAAATTGATATACATGCATTGTTTTGAGTGTTGGGACTTTTGGAAAAATCCCTAGCTAGATAAGGGATTTATTTAAACTCAAACAAAATCAAATTTCCTTACAGCCAACATCAAGAAAAAATTGGAACCAACATTGAAACCCTATAAAGAGGAAGCATTGGACAAGTACTTGAAGGCCAAAGTGTAGGTGAAAACACATGCATGAATTTTTACCTCGAAACAATGTCACAAGATAACCCAAGTTGGTCGTATACTAACCTACACATGCAAGAAATGAATTCCTTAGTTTGCATTATAATAACTCTAAATTAATCACGCAAATAACGGTATAGAGAATTTTGACATAAGTAGTGTCTGACCCTAGTAATATAGATGACATCCTTCAACCCGATACTTTGTAGTAAAGGGAATGTTAAAATTGCTGGACCATGTCCTACAACAAAGCGAAATGACAATTCTTAAAAGGTATTAGGAAATGAAGACTCATCAAAGAGCTTTTCTATGAATTACCAAGCACAAAAAAATATACAAAATCTAGCTAGAGAATCTACAAGGATTCCACTAACTATCATTTACTATGTACTATACTTTTTTACTATCACCAACTGAAACCTAATACTCACCGTCATATGAACAGGATCATTTTCTCATGATTATTAGTCAAACACCTCCCCTTAATCATGATATATACTTTAACATTGTTGCTTGTCTAGATCTTAGCTAGCCTTACAACAAAAAATTTCATTTTTTCCTTCTTTCTAAAGAGTCCATGCTTGTTCATTTTCTCATGGAACTTCATATTCACCTTTCTTGCAATAATATAGTGGAACACTTGAACTTTTGATCTCCTCTTTCTTGATCTTGATTCTTGTCATCCTTCTCTTCGAAAAGAGTTTTCCTTCCTTCATCTTTCTATGTTATCATAGTTGGTTGTTTCATGTCTTCAACCTCTTTAATAAACTTTCTTGCTGCAACCATATTGTCCTGAATTTGATTCGTGTATGGAGGTAGGCATCTCTTCTCACCAAACAACAACTCATCAATAATATTCCTTTCTTGCATCAGATTGAACCACTCCTCATGACATATATAATTCTCCTCAAATTTGACTTCAGACGTCTCTGTATCATAGGGAGTTTCCTTACTATCACATGTTTCTCTATTCCCAACTACAGAGACTTTCAGTCTTTTTCCCAGTTATGATGCTTCCAACACAACCATGATTTTTAACAACAGCTTCAAGAACTTCAAATTTTTCACTCCACTTCATGTTGTACTTCCTTTCAAGAATATGCCAAAACATTTTTGCATCACATATTTCACCAAATTTATACAAAATATTGAATAAGATGTTTTCATCTAATGCAGATGTTATAAGATGTAATGTTGATGCATCTCTACTCATACCATGGTCCAAATTAACAAAATCATCTTCAACATAGTTCAATAAATCTACCTTCCATAGTATTGTTTTCATTTTAGTTGTCCATATTTCATAATTTATACCTGTGAAAACATGTAGATCTCACATTAACCTTTTCACAATTTCATTTATGTCATCAAATTATTCAATTCTTTCATCCATCAGTTCTCTAAGAAAGACGAACTCTGACACTTTGCTTTGATTTACGTTTCACACTCCCTCGGATTAGTGACACCTTAAGAGGGATTGATGAGCATCCACACTACACTTCCATTATAACACTCAATGAAAAGAGAATACCACTTGGTTAGATGGCACTATAACATTCCTTCTTTCGTTTCTACCCACAGATCAACACAATTGACCTATCCACACGCATGTGACCATGGAAAATAACAAGTCCGAACACCACTTTACTTTCACCAATTATTCCACTCCTACAGGGATAACACACAAGAAATGATTGTAGCCACATATTTTATCAACATACCTTAATCAACAACATGACTTCTATGCTCCACTCTACAAATACTGTCCACTCTAAGAAATCAGGTGCTTAATACACAACGACACAACAACACCTACTTTTCTCTGCACAGAGTTCCACGTGTATGAATTATTTGACACAAACCAGAGGCTATAACAACTTATGTCTCACCCACCGAGGTTCAATGTAGGCTCATTCAATGCAAACACCAACTCGAACAACATTCAACAATTTCAAATTTCTCCATAGGATAAACTCCCCCGTTGCTGGATCTCTTTTTCATGCCAATGCTCACAGTGAAGGAAGCTCCACACATCTCCACTCTACTCCAAGAAGCTCCAAAATGCCTTTAACTTCCAACCTCAAACATCCAAACCCTTAGATTCACTTTCTCCAAACATACTTAATCTCCTCCAACGTAGACCAGATATTCCTATCGCTAACGAGGCCAGAACAACAATTTTAAAAGTCAATAAATTCTCTTGAACTTATCAAATTTATCACTCTGCAATTATTTTATTCTTAAGAATACTATAGAAATGCATCTTTTAGATTCTTACTTGCAAGAAAAATGCAACTAGCAACAAACAATCAATTTTGTGGGTGGCAAGAAAAAATTGCAACTAGTAGAGCCAACGAGATAGTGTCACCAACAACAATACTTTCTCATGGCATCTACAACCCTCAACACACCTTGATGCCCTTCCTCATCTCTCCTCATCACTCTAGGCTCCTCCATGCTCTACGTTATGACACTTCAAATAACTTTCAAAGCTCCACACATCTCAGTTCTCACACTCTCTCACAACTCAA
This sequence comes from Pinus taeda, assembly GCA_000404065.3. NCBI lineage: Eukaryota > Viridiplantae > Streptophyta > Pinopsida > Pinales > Pinaceae > Pinus > Pinus taeda. The sequence continues at coordinate 197,101 of APFE030516899.1, read as the reverse complement.
CAACACTCTCTCTCGTGACTGCGTGACTCTCCAACACAGTGGCACACCATAATATATTTTCACTATGCCATTTTCCCACAACAGCAAGATCTCATGCTCTTTGCACACTCAACACACAACTTTTCTTTTAACATGTCTCGAGGCAGCTCAACACTCATTGCAGTCAAACACTCAACACCACAATCAACCTCAAGCAACTATTTACCACTCGGCCTCTCCTCATAGATCACGTGAGCTCTGTCTCCTCACAACTCACCTAAGCTCTAATACCATGAAATAAAATGAGGACTCTATCAAAGAGTTTGTCTATTGCATTACCAAACAGAGAAATTTATCCAAAATCGAGCCAGATAATCTACAAGGATTCCATCGATTTTCACTTATTGTGTACCTATAATTATCGACTATTGCTAGTTAAGACCAACTACACACCTTCATATGAATAGGATGAACATCTCATGACTATTATTCTAACAAAATGACAATGAGGTAAGTATTTAAAATCTCTGAAACTTTGGATTAAGATTATTTTGAGTGAAAAGGGAGTTTGATAGATGAAATCAAATTGCTAATTTACTTATGTTTGGAATAAGAGGGAATAAATTTGAGCAAGAAATCACAATAGTGCAAATTGGAAAGTGATATAGAGTAGAAACCATAATTACATCTGATGGAAAAGACCCAAATACCTTTATAGGGGTTTCTTATAGTCCTCTTTTAAGCGAATCTAAAAGTGAAAGCGAAGAAAGCCACCTTGATAAACCCTAGGTGGCTTCACAGTATTCACCCTTCCAGCCTAAAAGTTTGTAGAAGCTAGAATCTAGTAATAGCCAAGGTGTTTTTGGCTCTCCCCCTCCCCCTTCCCCTGTAAGAAGAAGTATGGCTGATGATATTAAGCTACCTGTTTTCAAAGGTATTGGATTAGAGGATCCAGAACAATTTTGGTTTTTGTTCGAGGCTGTATGGACAACGAAGAATATCAACGATGAGAATATAAAGAAAGTAAAACTCCTTACAATGCTATGAGATAGATCATTGACATGGTATACGAAGTATTCAAATAATCATAACAAATGTTTTTGAATATTAAAACAATAATGATAAGAGAGTTTAAGAAACCAAAGTCTGAGTCGCGGTGCGTCACCAAGTTGAATGAGATCAAACAGAAACGTACTGTGTTTGTTTGGGAGTTCGAGAAGAGATTTAATGTGTTATTAGATCATTTAATATTCAAAATATATACGTAACAACATCAAGAATGGTTTATAGTTGCGCTGCTACCATGTATTAGATTTCCATTGACGCGACAAACGATAGAAAGTCAAGCCAAAGCTTTACAAATTGTGATGAAATTGGAAGCTTCACCTGTAAGAGATATTAATGCTGGCATGCAACACATTTAGAGTTAGTTGGCAAACCTAACCCTACATATAAAAGACATCAAGAAAATAAAGGAAGCTAGAGAATAGATATTGTGTACAAAGTGTAGAATGGAGGGCCATTCTAAAGAACAATTCCCTATCTTTAGAAATTACATGGCTAGTTGGGAATTAAATCCATTGAATGAAAGATCTAGCCTATGGTGCAAAATATGTGAGACTATATGCCAACATCATTCAAAATAATGTTATTTGTTATAGAAATATGTACAAGCTTCAAGGAATCTATATTGCAAATTATATAAATCAGTAGGACATGATGATGGAGCGTGATTCTTACACTTATAGAATTAAAGAAGAATAGCATGGACATGAGGAAAATGAAAATCTCAGCGATCAAGGAGGTTAATAAGGAAGAGGTCGAGGTGGGGGAGCTGGTCGAGGACGTGGACAAATCATTTTCTTTAATTGCAGCCAACCAGGACATTTTGCGAGAGACTGTCAGAATCCCACAACGACATGTAAGTACATTAAATCCTTCGACCATGTAATTGTATAATGTCTTGTACTTATGGAAAAGATTCAAGAAAAAGGGAATCAGTAGGCGACACAAAATATTCACGTGATGGCTACTACAAGGAGGACTGACGAACCTCCAATTAGTATTGTCTCTAGAAGTGGATCTACGACTGGTAGTGATAAAGTAGATGAAATGAAATAATATGAGGGTGTGTGGGTTAGAAAAACTGTTGAGAAACTTCCTGCTTTTGATATTCAGAAATAGAAAGAAGTATTTATGCAAGCAAAGTGAAGTTTTATGGATGCTAGAGCTTCGACCTCTAATGCATATCCAAAGACCAATCAAAAAATTAATTGTGATGTGTCATAGCTGTCATACATAACCAATATTCAAAAAAGGACTAAGCTGTGATGCAAGATCAAGCTTCAACACAACACTAGGATTTAGCAAATCAAGTAGTCATTTTAAAGTCTTTTCTACAAAATTGTATGAAATTGTTAAGAGATAAAAAGGTTGTAGAAGGGCTTCAACGGTTGATATATTCTTGTGCATCGAAAGAAACATCATGAAGTGACATGCGCGCAGTCAATAATTTGCATCAACAAAAGAGAACCAAAAGAGAGATGAGGCTTACTGTGCAGATAAGAGAATATGAGATGGATCAAATTATGCTAGATCTAGGATCTAATGCTAATGTCTTGACGAATCAGACGTGGGAATTAATGCATAAGTTGAAGCTACAATGGTCATATATTCAGTTGAGGATAGAAAATCAAAAAAACATCTTCCCTTTCGGAAGACTACCAGGTAGTAGATATTGAAGGACTTCACACTATTGCTGATTTTTATGTAATAGAGATCACTGATGACAATAACCCTAATCCTGCATTGCTTGGAAACTACTGGGCATTTGACAATATGGACATAATTAATATGAAGAGGAGACAACCGATATTTCAAGGAAACAATATGAGATTCATTGTTCCCTTGGATCCATCAGAAGGAGTAAGGTATACAAAAGCAGTCAAAGAAGAATATTGCACAGTGGGCATAGACAATATCTATCAGATGACAACGAAGGAACATGATTGTGTTAACGCAACTACAGAGGGAAAGTTGATTTGGGAACGTGATAGTTCTTGTAACACATATCACTAAATTTGGAATTAATTACTGAATCTAGAATTTTAAAATAACCAAAAAACTCATTTCTAGGGATATCCTTGTAATAAAAAATTTCCAATTTTAATGAAATACTTGTTTTGTAACTCAGACTGAAAAGAAGAGTTGGAGACCTAGAAGAATAGGCTATATGAAGTATCTACAAGGTTTTGTGCAAAAATTACTAAATCAATTCATTGTATGATATCTGAGGTATGTAACCTGCCTTCTTTTGATGGCTTAGGTGATGTAAATACTCTTATTAATGATTACGAATAAAAAATTCTAGAAAATCGAAAGTCATCAGTATTGGAGATAGCCCTGCAATCTACCCTGCTAGATGGTGGAATGCATACAAGAAAAATATAGGAGGTTAGCAGGAATGTCAATGATTGATGGGGATAAGATTTCGACAGATAGACACAGAGCTAGAGATAAAATATGATTGGAAACTAATCCTAGGAAGATGTTGTAGTGGCTACAAACCACCCTCAAAATTTTTCTGTAGCTTCATTTTGGAGCCTCCCTACTAACCATCCTTAGTAGCATGTCTTGCATTTTCAAGTAAATAGGCTTCATTTGTTTTTTAGTGGCTTGACATCATGTGCATGTTAGTTTGCTTCATTCCCTTTAGAAGTTGCCATTCCAGACTTACGCTAATTGCTCACTGAGCAGATCCCTCAGAAATTTGAGCAATTGGAGGGGAACTGACCTTCCCTCCTGAAATCGCGAAAATCTGTTGGGCAGTCTGTTGAGCTTCAAAATTGCGCAGAACAATCAAATAGGCTTTGTTGAGAAAACTTTGCAATCTGGCCCAACATTGTAGCTTAGCCCAGAAATTGTGCAATTCTGGGCAATAGTCACCTGCTGACCCTAGAAATTGTGCAATCCCTCAAGGACGGCCAGCCCAGCTCAGCTCAGAAATTGTGCAAATCCCTCTCTCAGTCTTGCAGGCTATTGCATGTGCATTTTGGTTGACCGTTCCCCTAAGGGACCCAACAAACTTGATTTTCATGCATGGGATGCTTTTCCCGAAATAGAAAAAAGAAACATGAAAAAAGCATCCCTAAATTTTAGGGATCTATTTTTAGTTGTCAGAGGTTACATGCAAAGATTGTTTTAGAAACTTCCCTCCAAGTGTCATTTTTTCCTAGATTTGTGGCATGCGGGTAATAAGACTCAAACTTATTTATTTGGCACTCCAGAGCTCATTCTTCACATCGATCATAGAGCTCTAGAATCCCACAACACATCTAGGAGTCTTTGGCACATCCAACTTAGCTATTTCTGGGTAAGTCCGCTTTGCATGTGTTTTGCAGCATTTCTATCTTTTTTTGTGTTTTGGCTTGTGTGAGTGCTCTCTGCTTTATTTTTGTTAACACTTGTTGTCGTTTGCATGCATGTTAGCCTGTATAAGCACCATTTCAATTTTCATTTTCATCTCACTGTTGTCGCATGCATGACACTATTTTGTACTGACAGTCATTAATTCCGCAACTCGCTTCACACATGCAAGGTTTCCTGTTTTTTGAATCTTGCATTTACTATTTGCATGCACGACAATCCACTCTTACCTACACTCAGTTTCACCATGCATTTAGATCTTCATATGTTTTCAGTCTCCCGTCGGCGGGTCTGGCCAACCTTGGCTTGCTTGGACAACATTCCTAATTTCTGAGAGGGAATGTTGTACCTTCCTCCCAGAAAATACAAAAAACTAGCCAAACACTATCCTCCAGGATTCCTTTTTTCAATTCTGAGAGGCAGTGCTCAGTTGGCCTAGAACATTGTGGAATGAAGTCCCTGGTCCTACATGCCTTACTGGCTGAAATTGTGCATTGCACAATCTCAACACCCAGCAGGTCATCTTGGATTACACATTGTGTAATTCCAGCAGTCAACCAGCCTCCTGACAATCCTAACTACCTTTTGCACAGTTTCGACAGTCAGTCTCCTGACCCCCCAATGAATATTGCACAATCCTTTCCATCAGTCTCCCAGGTATGTTGCATGTCAATCCTCAAGTTTTCTTTCTTTCAACTGACAAATTTATTTCCATGCATATCACCATGTCTCTAGGTATAGCAGGTGTTTGTTTGTCTCTTAGTAGTTTAGGTTCAATGACCTCCAAGAGAGTAGGGTCAAAGAACACTGACAGAAGTGCAACTAGAGATGCAGTTGAGAGAGTGTCTATGAGTTTGCTGATTTATGAATATTCCAAGTTGATTGTAGATAAAGACATCAAGCTGAAATAGCAGGACATAAATGATGCATTCACACGCACATTTGAGGAAGATCTTGAAAACCGGAGGATCTATGTGAGAATTCACAAGTCCAGCTTTTACAAGATTGCATGAAGATATCTTGTGTTTCCATCCATGGACATGATGAATTGGATCGTCTCACACACTTATCTCGAGACAATGGTGTTAAGCAGTGTAAGCAAGACAAATATTGCTACCTTCAGGGCACAGGACTAATAGCATACGTACCAATTTCTGAAGCCAGTGATCACAATGGAGACATCCTTCAACATACCCAACAATAGTGCAAACTCTTGGGATATCTTGAACAGTTGGGTTAAGGAACCAACCATGTTCACGATGAAACCCAACTAGATTTATAGGATGAAGATATTTTGGAAGTCATATCAATACTTGGTCATTTTTGCATGCCACTTATATAGAGCATGAATACCTCCCCACCGATTTGGGTGATCGCATTGGACCCACTGACTAGTGAAGGAAAAGGATGAAACTAGTTTGACATGTTTGCTGACAAGCTGAAGGAATAGGTAATAGGAGCTCGACAACTGCCCAAATTTCAGCATGAAGAAATCTACATGTCCACATACATCTTGGATGCAATATGTGCCTATGAGAAGTTCTCGAGCTTGAAGTGGGCATGGACATCAATGGAAACCTCTATGAAAATTTATTTAAAATTGTTTTCTGAATGTAGCTTCTGTATAGTCATCACATAGTTGTCAGACAATTTTTTCACCCCGGTGTACAAGATGATATTTCAGCAGGATCCACCTTGCTTATCAAAGGCAGTAATGGAGGAACTAATCAACATAGTGGATTGGTATGCCTCACCTTTTCGTACCTTCATACGGATGTACAACACAGAGAATCCTTCACATGTTTTGCTAAAGTTTTCCATGGACAAGCTCCTTATGTAATAAGTGTCATACCCATCTCGACAGGACTATCAGCTAGACTGCATCGGAAGAAGAAGGCACCCTGGTCCACTCTTCCATTGTGAATCAGTTTGTATGAGATATAGAATCTCAATCATATTGATACTGAGACAGAAGACTTCAAAAGATTTACTTTCGGCACCAAAACTTATGTGGGGCATTAGTATTTGAAGCATGGATGTTGTTGTGCACGCACATGTGATCCCATCTATTGGGACACTCATGAAGCAAAGACAAAGAATCAAGTCCGACTGTAGTTGGAAACATACTTTGATGAGTTGATGCGCATAGCCACAATCAAAGAATTGGCGATCGACATAGACACTATGCATTAGTATGTCATTGGTCCAGCCGCACCCAACACAATGATGCACATGTTATGAGATGAGTTGGATAGAGGATCCAAATCAGTGCACTCGAATGCACTGGAGGGAATAGTTTGTTTCTAGAAAGATGTCACCACAGAGTACACGAACACCATCAGTGACTACCAAGCTTCGCATCAGTTCGCCACTTTCAACCATCATGAAGATGTTGAAGAGTTGGTCTTCCCATATTTGTCTGAGTCTTAGTGATATCTTGCATGGCTTGCTCGAGCCTATTTTTTGCCACATGGGTACATGTGCAGATTGTACGTAACATCTTGTAAAGTTGAAATCCAAGGGATTATAGTTGAATGCAATAGTCATAGAGTAGTTGAAGAGTCATGAGGGTAGATGAACAGTCACAAAGGGGAATGTAAAGGGTCACCCCACCATCCGCTTCCCCACCCTCTGCTTCGAATAGGAGTATCTTAGATAAATCTTGGAGAGAATTGTAACGAGCGTTGGCTTCTCCATAGTGTAGAGCTAGTACATCTCTTTGGATGAGCAAGCAACAGTGACTGTAATGTTCCATTATTGGGACCAGTAGTTGGTCATGGTTGTACTTTATGCATGGAACTTTCACTTCGTAATATAACAAAGCCAACACATTACATGCATATGTTGTTATTGTCTTTTAGTTAACTTGGTTACTCTAATGATATATGTATCTTTTCTCTTATGCATGTATGTATAAACTCTTTTTGTATATGTATGTATGAATCTTATTAAAATTTGTTGTTGGTTTAACCATCACTTTGGATTGTTGCTTCACCTTCCTTCTAGTTTGTGATGCATCTTTGCTCGTGTGTTCCCTTCCAAGTTGCGTGTTTACACAAGCTTCCAAGGGGTGCACTCATTCCACCTTTCATGTGTTAGAACCATTCATTCACATTCCTTGGATTGCTATGCATGTCAGACCCTTGCTACCAACAAGGACATCTTACTTACCTCTGCGCACAACTGCAGTCAAGGCGATATTGTACGACCCACTGTTGCGATTCCTACACCAGATGGTCTGAGGTCTAGTTGGGACTTCTTACTGGGGAGATCACGTAAGATGTTGTTGGGTCCAGCACCATCAAAAAAAGCATATTCAACTATGCACTAAAGCATGGAAGTATATTCCACAGACATAATGGGCACATGGATTCATTCGTACATTAGAGATAATCCCTAAGAACTGGTACCTAGAAACAGAGCTTTGACATGGTACCACGAATTGGGCAGACATGGTTGATGGCTTCACATTAACATTCAACTTTTAAGATGATTACCCATACGTATATTTGTCCCTTTAGATAGTCAAGAAGAGGATATTTTACAATGTAACCACACTAACATGGAAACAACCGAATTGTGATGCATAGATAGAAAATGCACTGGAATGATATAACCTCACTACAGATGAAGAAGAATATCCTTGTAATATCTACATAGCAGAGTCAGACAAATACCACAAAGTAATTGGACCTGACCTAGAGATACCAGATATAAAAAAGACACTAAAGACCAAGAAGGTGAACATGGGATTAAAGAAGGAATCCAGGTTTGCAACAATAGGAGACTAGTGGGATGAAGAGATAGTGAGTAAAGTTACATAGTTACTTCATGAATATCAAGAAGTATTTCCCATCAATTTTTTCAGAATTTAAGGGTATAATAGGAGATCTAAGAGTCGTGAAGATTCCCCTTAAGCCTTATGCAAATCCATTCAAGAAAAGACCTTATAGACTGAACCTAAAGTATAAGGAGAAAGTGAAAGTACATCTTGATAAGATGATAAAAAAGGAATTATTGAGCTAGTAGAAGAATCAGAATGGGTGAGTCCTATTGTGGTGCAAGAGAAGAACACTCAAGGAGAAATTAGGATCTGTGTTGATTTGCAAAAGTTGAATGATGCATTTTTACATGATCCCTTCCCTACCCTTTTCACAGATAAAGTGCTAGAGAATATAGGAGGTCATGAAGCTTACTCATTTACAAATCGATTCTTAGGTTATCATCAGATTAGGATTGCGCCTGAAGATTGAAATAAGACCACATTGGCTACATAATGGGGCTCATGTCAATACAAGGTAATTCCTTTTGGATTGAAAAATGAGCCTTCTATATTTTTTAGGGTGGTGATCGCATCTTTTAAGGAATACATCCAAAAGTTTTTAGAGGTATATTTTGATGATTAGACAATATTTTTGTTATTGAGCAAACATGTTGGAAGTTGAATACTTATTCTTGACACATGTAGGCAATATCAGATCTCTTTGAGCCTAAAAAAGTGCGTATTTTGTGTACCTTTTGGCATATTGTTGGGACATATTGTCTGTTAGCAAGGAATAGTGGTGGACCCTGCTAAGATTACTATCATTGTGAACTTTCCTCCACCTAAGATAGTAGGATAGCTTCACAACATGTTGGGACATATTGGATATTACAGGAAATTCATTAAGGGGTATGCTCAGATCATTGCACCTATGGAGAAATTTTTTAAGAAGGATGTAAATTTTTAGTGGAATGAAGAAGGTTATAAGAGCCTCAAGATATTGAAAGAGAAAATGGTAGTTGCACTTATACTAGTGTTTCCTGATTGAAATAAGGAACTTCATGTCCATGTGGATGCCTCTTGTATAGATTTGGGAGTAGTACTGGCAGAACCTAGTGTAGGAGAGATTGATAATCCTATAGATTTTGCAAGTAGAAAGTTATCTAAAGAATAAAATAATTACACCACTACAAAAAGGGAAGCAATTGACATGGTATATGCTTTTCAAAAGTTTAGAAACTATTTGTTGGGGTCCAATTTAAAATGTTTCAGGTCATTCTTCATTATTTAGTTAATAAGCCTGTCTTAGGAGGAAATGCAGATGATTACTATTATTCCAGGAATATGACTTTGGTATCATTGTTAAACTAGGGGGAGTGAATGTAGGACCTGACTAGGAAACAATGGAAAAACCAAAAAACATAGAGGATAATCTCCCTGCTGTGCAATTATTTGCAATCAAAGTTGCAGATGACTATTTCGTAGATATCATTAATTTTTTAACCACAGGAATGGCTCCTTCAGAGTATACTATGCAACAAAATAAAGAATTAGTTGTTAAGGTAGCGGAATTTTCATTAGAAGAGCGACAATTATATAATATGGGACCAGATGAGATACTACGCAGATATGTTCCTGAACATGAAAGACAGATGATTCTAGTAGGGACTCATAGGGGCACAACTAATGGATACTATGTAGGAAAAAACAATGTAAACTTTAAAACAGGAGCTATAAACTCAAAACGGGAACTCTGGCCAAAAAACCCCAGAAAAACATCGAAAACAATGCTAAAAACGAAAAGTGTGTATACTGGAACGATGATTTTTTTTTAGGGTCAATTTTCAAACATTTTAAAAAATGCTAGTAAAACCAAATTTTTATGTGCCAAACAAAGTTGTTTATGAGGAAAAAATACATTAATGTTTTTGGTAGAATATAAGTTTTCTTTCCTAAGTATAAATTCAGCATGTTCTCAACCATAACATGTTAGATACAAAAGAAATTGAAATTTTTTCAACTATAAAATTAAAAAACCATGACATGATGATCAGGAATGAACTTCAAAAATTGCAAACCTGATGATGGTGGCCATTCTGTAGTAGTTGAATACTTCTTGCCCATATTAGTATTTCCCCATCAATTTTTTTGATATGAAATTGATGTTGGAAGCTAATGTCATTAATGTGTTCAATGCATTTCCCCTCGCGATATGATCCCAGGATAAACCTTCGCATGTCAACAATTTCTTCCAACACATCAAAAGTAGGCTTTGGCATGTATGATTTCTTAATAAATTTAGTTAGTGATGGCAAGCTCCCAACTTCCTTCCTTCTCAATGTGTGTTAGGCCCCTATACTACTAGTGTAACCCCTTATTGTTATCTGTCCAACCCCGTTATTATATTGATGTACCCATGTAGTGCCTACATTGTTACTATTGTGCCCCATAGAAGCCCACTATTGTTCTTATTATGCCCTTACAATATTATTGTTATGTTGGCTCTGATTATATTATGACCCCTTATACTCCTATATATAGAAAGGAGGTATTTTCATTTGTATCATCCAAGAATTGTTCATTTCTGTAATGTATAGGAGGTTTCCCCCTCGAAGAGGCTTATTTATAAGGTGTTCATCTATCTTTTCTATCTTTTTGTAAGCTGGTTTCATAACATTTGGTATCAAAGCTTTGGGTTCTAGGGTTTCGCTGCTCCAAATAGGTCATTGTGGAATTTTCTCTATAACGTTTTTTATGCGACGTTTCAGAAGCTAAAAAAAAAACCCCATTTGAGAAGAAATCACGCTAAATTTTGGTTCTAAATCTCAGAGCTTTTCGTGTTATATTTGCGGAGATATGATCTGAGGAATTTGGTCTTTTTGCAGACTCCTGAATTACACTCCAAACAGGTGATCTGGGGAAACGCGTAATAACTTTCTCTCTAAGAATCAGATTGAAATCTCATAAGTAGGTACACAAAGAGGACAGGCTGTAGTTTCTTGTATATATTTTTTAGAGCCAAAGGTCGAAACAATGACTCTTGGAACGTCGTACAAGTTTGCTCTACTGAACTAGTCTATAATCACGTCATTGTGGGAGATTTCACATTAATCTTCCTTGGAAAATCCAATTTGGATCAGACTGGTGGCATTGGAAAGAGGACACAGAGGGCTACTGAATGTCACAATTTAGAACTTAAAGATCAGAAAGTACAAAGTTACATTCATTTCAAGATCAAGCTCTTAAAATCAAGAAAACACAAGATGAGGAAGTTTGATGGCAAGGATCCGGTAAATTGGATATTTTAGATGGAGAAATATTTTGATCTACATGGTGTACCACTATTACAAAAGGTATGTATTGCATCTTCATATTTAGAACCAGATCAATTTGTATGGTATAAAGGGCTTTGTTCTCGTAAACAACTTGTTACATGCTCAATTTTCACGGAGGAAATGATAACACATTATGAGGATACAAAGTGCAACACCTTCTTTAGAGCAACACCACAACAACTGGAAAGAGTAAAAAGGCTTTGCTATATATTGGAAAGTAAAATTATGGCAACAAGGAAGTCTACCCCTCACAACTATAAAGATGGAAGTGTTGTTTCTTCTATCCTTCCACAACCTACAAGGGTTACACCACAACAATTGGAAGAAAAAAGAGAAAAAGGGCTTTGTTACAATTGTGATAGCAAATGCACTAAAGGTCATAAGTGTGCTGAGAAGAAATTATTTTACATAGAGTATGAAGAGGAGGAAGAAGAGGATCAAGAAACATTAAAAGAAGAGGATATACACCAGGACCCAACCACATAGAGAGAAGAAATGAATCAGACCATATCTTGTAAAGCATTGACAAGAATTAACGCTCCTCAAACTCTCAAGATAGAAGGACATATCAAGAAGGAAAGAGTGCAAGAAGTGAAATGTCACATCTAGAAAGAAGAAATGAATCCAACCATATCTTGTAATTCATTGGTCAGAATTAACACTCCTCAAACTATCAAGATAGAAGGGCATATCAAGAAGAAAAATGTTCAAGAAGTGAAAGATCACATCGAGCATCAAGAAATGAATCCGACCAACTTGTAAAGGATAATGCCACTTTGGTGCAAAATCGAATGAAACAACAGGTAGATCATCATCGTAGTGAATTTTTTTTTGAAGGTGATTGGGTATTTTTACTGCTTCATCTCAAGCAAGCTATTTATGAGAAGGAAATGTTGGCAATACTATATGCATTTAAGAAATGGAAACCTTACCGAATGGGAAGACACTTCAAGATAAAAATGGATCATGATAGTCTTAAATACTTTTTAGAACAACTATTATCTTTAGAAGAACCAAAAAAAAGGGTCACAAATATGTTGGGTTATGAATTTGACATCATCTATAGAAAAGGGAAGCAAAATTTTGTTGCATATACACTCTCATGAAAGGATGAGGATGTGGAAGCATTATTTTGTGCTATTTTTATTATCCAACTAGATTAGATAAATGAAGCAAGGGATGAATGGATGAATGATAAAGAAGTATGGCCACTTATTCAAAAGTTGCAAAAGTTCCCAATTCAAAAACTATTGCTAGAAATTGAAGAGAAAGGAAAAATCATATTGGAACCTAGAGCAGTCACAGAAACAAAAACCCAACAGCTACGAAATAGATCAATTTCAGAGTATCTCATCAACTGGAAGAACTTACCCACTGAAGATTCCACATGGGAGGACAAGAATTTTATACAGAAGCATCAAGAACTACTCAAGTGTTGAGGACAACACTTTTTGAAGGAGAGGGGCATGTTAGGCCCCTATACTACTAGTGTAACCCATTATTGTTATCTGTACAACCCCCTTATTATATTGATGTACCCATGTAGTGCCCATATTGTTACTATTATGCCCCATAGAAGCCCACTATTTTTCTTATTATGCCCTTACATTATTATTGTTATGTCGGCTCTAATTATATTATGACCCCTTAGACTCCTATATATAGAAATGAGGTATTTTCATTTGTATCATCCAAGAATTGTTCATTTGTGTAATGTAAAGGAGGTTTCCCCCTCGAAGAGGCTTATTTCTAAGGTGTTCATCTATCTTTTATGTTCCCAACAAGGAGGAAACCAACCTTTACCTTTTGAAAAATTCTCAATTCAACAATCATGTTTAGATATCCAAAAACAACCTGATTTTTGTTTTCACACCAAGTGTTGTAACCCAATTGTAGATACAAAACTTCAGGAAGATTACCAAACCAATGAGAAATCACATCATGAATTATGGTTATGGTCATATTTGCATCATTATGAATATTTGGAGCTGTGAAGTATACCCTTGGCAACATTTTCCCATTGAAGTCCATACAACCGACCAAGTGAAACTGAATAAAATTTTCCTCCTATAAACTTTTGGGTTTGCAAAAAAAATGTGGTAAAATTGTTTTCTTCTGGTCCATACCATCAATTATCAAACCCACACCCACCCTCCCACACATGCCATACCATGGTAAAGGTGGCCACATTGAACGTGAGATGCCTCTTTATCCAATTTAAATTCAAATTTGCCTTGCGATTAGATTTTTCCCACAATTAGAGCGTTTACCTCACGATTAGATTCATGCATTGCTGCAAATTTTCATCGAACGGGACAATTTGGTGGCTCCATATTGTCTGATGAGCCAACGCCAACATAAATATGTTGGGAGGCAGCAACATGGCTCAGCTGCCCTAAAAATGAGTGAGAAGGAAGGTCAGCGTATTGTGGGCTTCGACAGCCCACTTATCGATATATATTTTGATCTTCCAACCAATACAAACATCTTAACGACAAACAACTATTAATTACCAGTTCGCTTATGAATATAGATTTGATCTATATGCATAGTTCGATATACAGGTATTAGTATTTGAGGAGAAAAGGGAACTCTCGTTTTTGGATTTCTGCACTTAATATCGTATTGGATACCTAATAAGCATTGTTTGGGGCAATTCGTAGCAGATAGGACGATTATGAGAATCGTCGGGTGGTGGGGTGATTCTCATAATCGCCCCACCACTCGACGATTCTCAAAATTGCCCCTTGTGCGCATGACATAGAAGATTTTTCTCTGAAAGGGAACTCTAATATTCTCAGAATTCCCCATTATGTATTCAATGTACCCATTCTGTATTAAATGTACATAAATTACTTTCAACAATTGTTGGATTATGATGAGACAAACACAAATATTTTAATTTAGGCGAAATGATTCAAAAGTTGAACATTTCAATCCAGTAATTTCATGTTTAATGACTCGTTATTTGCACAACTACTTCACTACAAAAGATCTCATTGTCTCTACAAACATTTCACTGTGATTTATGTGTGCAGAAGTAGCTTTAGGCTATAGGTGGAGCTTAAAAATCTAGAAAATTGCCGACATTTTGAAAACTAATTGGGAGTTTTTGAATGTGTAACAGGTGATGTAACATCCATGGATGATTTCCTCAAGAAGTTTTTTCCACATGTCTACCGACGAAAGGAGCATCACTTGCATGAAACAAACTACTACAAATCATAGTCACCAATTTTGAATTCGAATTCAGATTTGATATGATAAAAATTCAAATGAAAATTTTCTAATTGGAAAAAATTCGTTAGTATACATCATAAAAATTTTAATATATATACTTTATTTTTTGTAATAATAAGATATTTCCACTATTTTTTTCTAATTCATCTAAGATTTTAAATAATTTTGAATAATTCTAGATTATCTAACCACTTTTAAGATACAATTAAAAATAAAATACCCATACTTCCTCTTCCCAATAAGAACTTAAATCCAAAAAGTCTAATAGATAAATACATATTTAGAAAATCACTATTCTAAACTTATTTATTTAAAATCTTTCAAAATATAAATATCTGTAGAAAATAAATAGTAGCTAGGTTCAAGTTTTTTTTCCTCATTTTTCTAACACTACAAAACAGATTGAAATTGAAAAGAAAAACTTTTCCAATTTACACATTCTTTTCCATTTCCTTTTTTTTGAAATAGAAACAGTTATGTATTCAAACTTTAGACCTTAAGATTATATGTATATGTCCAAGAATATTGAGGAAAGCCATCCTAATGTCTAGAAACTAACACTAACTTCTGACTCCTTATAAATCACTAACGTTTTGGAAGCCAGTCCTCACAATGAAGTATTTCTTTGTTTGAGAAGGCTCAAATGAATAAAACTGTAAATGAACCGGCTCGAATTTCCTCAAATAATTTTCTCTCTGAATCGAATTGACGAATTCCCGAAATTTTTTCCCTGATTTGGACGTATTTGGTAACTATGGTATACATTATATATTCTCATATTTAGTGCAACTTCAAGTTTTTGGAGTTGTTTTATTGACATTATAACTTTGATATATATCGTACAGTGGTATATAAATTACAATGCGTTGATAAGGTCGTCTGTGGAAACAACTTTCAAGAATGCTTTTGAATTTCTGTGAGAATCAAAACATACTATGGACAATACAATTGTGGAAACAACATTTATATTCAATCAACATATCAATGTTCTATAAAGTGGCAGTGATGATATATGGAAGACATTGATATTATTTTATTGCTTACACTCAGTGGATTTCTCTATTTGAACATTTCTAATACATCAAACCATTTTTCATTCATTGCATAAGGGCATTGGTGCTCATTCCCACATTCAATTCCAACAACCGAACAAGAAACACAATCATCGACATTGTTTATTCTCTCTGTGGATTTGGAGGCCTAAAGAAATGCGAAAAATGATGGTTAGTATCAATTGCACATGTTGTGATGCTAAAATTTCCAAAGACTATGGATATTTTTCTCATACATCCTCAATCGAAGAATAATATTGTTATGTTAATTTTTCCCACGTCCTAGGAATTTCTTTCGCCCCGATTCAGACCTGAAATGGTCCTTACATGGTCATTTATTTCTATTCTACCAACAAACAAAGCCATCTGAGCTCGTTCACCCATCTGATCCCTACAATCATATTTAAATAATATTTCAATTGTATCAAAGTTTGCAACGCATTCAGGTGGTACAACGATAATGCATTTGAATATAACGCTAATAGTCTCATCGTTATATTGTTCGAAAGAATGACAATTTTCCTTTCGAATTATGGTCAAAAAAGTAGTTTTATATATCCATTCATCATGACATCTTTGTTGGTGCCTTTAACTTCCCCAATTTTCTTTTACATTACGAAGAAGAACGCATTTGGGGGGTCGTGGAGGCAATAGAACTCTCCAATCCTTTCGATCCTTTTCATGTTTATATGCAGTGTTGGTGGTTGATAGTGCAAATACGACAACCAGGTGCTCACTCTATTCACTTCGTCTCTTTATCTTGTTGGCCTGGTTGCCACTTTCACGGCCTCACATGTAACGTGAGGCAAGGGGCGAAGAGTAAGCATAATCGTCGGACGCCTTAGTTTCCTCCTAGGAGCAATCTTGAATGCTGGAGTTGCAAATCTCGCCATGCTTATATTCGGCCACATTCTTCTCAGTGTCGGCCTTCGATTCATAAATCAGGTAAGTGACCTTCATGTTGTGAAAATAGTGCTCAAATCAAACCCTATTTTTTTCTTATGCTGCATTTCTATTTTCATAAAACCCTAATAAATATCTTATTTTCATGCATTGCTGTAAATTTTACCTCACGAAGAGGAACTCCTATTCTGGGATTTCTCCGCTTAATATCATATTGGATGCCCAATAACCATTGTTTGGAGTGATTAGTAGCAGATGGGGTGATTCTGAGAATCGCCGAGTGGCAGGGAAATTCTCAGAATCGCCTCTCCACCGCCCTACCATAGGTGGTGGAGTGATTCTGAGAATCGCCCCACCACCCGGTGATTCTCAGAATTGCCCCATGTGTGCATGATGTAGCAGCTTTTGCTCTTAAAGGGAACTCTACTATTCTCAATTTTCCCCATTTGATTCAGTACCTGCCTCGAACTCCTACCTCTTCACCCAAATACATTAAAGCTATTGCTGCAGCAACAGTAACAAAAATTAGTTTAATTTTTCTGTAGAGACAGCTGCGAGATGGCATTTCGTTTTATTGTATGGAGTTGACAATTATGCTGTGAGATGGATTCCCACGTGAAAAGATTGAAACGCATTTGCAAATCCCTTCATTGAAATGTATTGGTATGCTTGTCTCATATTACACCAATACCGTTCTTGGTCTTTAAGAAAAGTTACCTATCTGTCCAAAAGAAAAAAGTTGAGCAGATTTTATCAGTTTCAGCTCAACTGTTTTATGAATATCCTACACAGGCATGGATTTCTAAACAAATAAATGCACGGGAATTCATTTTTGGACGTAAAGATTAATACAAAATGAATGTACTGGAATTCAATTAGACCTCATTGGGGGTTAATTATCATCATGAAATTTAAAATTTACATCATTTATGAGCATAATGGATAACCGTGTCCAATTCTGTTTTCTTAAAATTGAATAGATGAAGCAATCTCTTTTTCAATTAAAAAATTGTTATGATATATTTTACATATAGATCTATAGTACGTCCTCAACAGCCATGTAGCATGAAATTTTCATTGAAATCCCACAAACCAAGGATGTGAATGATACAAACAGAGTTGTATTCACCTCACCAGTGTGACAAGTAATCCAAAAAATTAAGATGCAACCGTTAAACAATAACTCCAATAAACTGAAAATGGGGTTGCTAACTGATTTGAGTTGTTACCTTAGGAAGAATAATACACGCCCACTTTGAAGAGTCTTCCTGATTGGAGATCATGTTGGAATATTCATGTCAAGTAAGCTTGCATATATTTTTTCCAGGTAACCTGCTTCATGTTGTTCTTTTAATTCCAAGACGCAAAAATTCAGGAAAGAATAACACTAGTACAAAAAAATGATAAAATTCGCCATTTAGTTCAACAAAGAGAATTAGGGTATGCAATTATGTATCAGATTAGATGCTACAGACCAATTGCTTTTTATCACATGGGCCATAACATATTCCAGGTTTGTAGAACCAAGCATAATTCTATCCAACATTCATGAATTAGAAAATATTCCAATGAACATCACATAAAATCTTTTTTGAAAATATTATTGAATTGAGAAAGGAGTCACGAAGCTAATTATTAGTACATTTATGTCCACAAATCAAAATATCTATATGAGACCATAGGCCTTAAATGCCCTCTGCTAAATACTACCTCAATTATTTATAAAGTGGTGGGTTGCAGGCCACATCAATATATGGGTCAAAATAAGATGTCCGATGCCATTCATCCCTTCAAGCCAACCATCTTACATCCATACAAGAATAGATGAGTATGTTTAGTTTAGTTTTCTTCTGTTCTAGAGGCCTCCTCTCAATTCCACAATGCCTTGTGAGTTGCTTCTTCACTATGTGATGGTGACAGACAAATTTTAGATCCCTCTTATCAGAATAAAATGATGTGAAGGATGCCTATGGAGAAACAAATAGAGTGGGAACTGTCATATGTTGAAAATGTCCAATAGAGAAATTCAACTACCAGCCAAAGGCAAAAGTTTGGAGATAATCTGTTTCAGACATTAATCTTCTTCTGATGTAGTCTCAAAATCTGAGAGTGGTAAAAGTGTGCAAACGCCAAGCAAGTGCCCATTAAGGCATACAAAATACTCAATCTGGTCTTCATAAGATCACAATATTTTGTGCACACTTTTAGGGATCATTTTGGCTTGAAGCATGCTCCATACCTTGGCACGACAATATGTGCAAATTTATTTTGGATGCAATTCTACATGTTTTTCAATAAGCATTTTCCTTACCTTTGATTTCCCAAAAGCTTTAAATACTCCTCAAAATAAACCCACGTCACCGTCCTCTCCTTGGTCTAGATGCTCACAAGGATCTGTCGCATATAGAGTATTGCTTCTGCACTATGGTACAAGAAAACTCCTGCTAGATGTCTGTGAAAATCTTGTTTTATATACAAAGTGTCCTATTATAGGCTTCAACCAAAAAAAATTGCTACTATCAGAGCATCCTGAACAATAGATCATAAGATTTCTGAGAGCACTCCAATTCCCATCGATGGTGCCATGACTACCTCCATCAAGGAGATCAGCTACCATTTCTGGTGCCCATGACTTAAAAGACTCCTTCCAGAGAACCGGTTTGGGTATGTCTTCAAACCATTTGCTAACACAAGCTATAGAACAAAGGACCATATGGTTCCAATTAAGAGATTTAAATACAAGCAGCAACAGTATTTCGCTAAGGTCGTCATTAGCACTGCAAATACAAGAGCCTGAGTGTATGCAATGAAATCTCTTTACTGTCATTGTTTAGGATATGTCCCTACTAGAAATTAGATATCTAGACACCAAAGTGGAGGCGTAATGCTTATCTCAAAATCTGTGAAATAAACAATGGTGAAACGTAAGTACTCTAGACAACAGCTTAGCTATTGATGTGTTTCACTTCCCAAATAATCCAATTCTGTGTCTCTCTAAAGTTTTAGACACCCCTTCAATTGGTTAATAGTTCCAAACAAGCATCCCATTGGCTCATCTTCAAACTATTTAAAAAGAGATTATCTGCTAGAAAGCATGACGTTGAACTTATGAACATTGCATTTGGACATCATAGGAGTAGAAAAGCGATGAACCCCTATTCCATAGAAATTATTTAGCCTAGCTGGAAACCTAAAACATGAACATAAATTGGTATATAAATCAATACAACTAATGGCCATAGATTTCAATTTCTATTTCCTTCAAATACAAAAGCTCAGTTTCCTTTTTATGCTATATTTATATCTTCAGATAAAAACTACCACAAATTGAAAGAACCCACATGAAAAGTGTAACACATGGTACTGCTCTATATTTTATGCTATATGGCAATGGAAAAAAAATTGAAAAGAAACACCAGAACAACCCAAATCCACTTAAAAATTCTTTTGTTGGAATTTGAATTGTAAGTACCCCAGTTTCAGATTGGGTGGAAAAAATTATTGCTCAATTGAGCCCTTTTTAAGCGCTCAATGGAGTTGTTTGAGCAATTAAACAATGTAACCCAATGTTATTTAGGAGCCCGATTTAGCCATGTGTTTGCGGCAGTCAAATGAAGGAGATTGGGTTTTGGATCTATTTTCTGGCTCAGGTAAGTTTTATTATATGCAATTGAATTTCAATATGTTATTTATTAATTTATATGTCATAGTACTAATTTACTTCATTATTTCTTTTGTGCTTGATAATTAGGTACAACACTAGCATGTTTCCTTCAAAAAGGAAGAAATTGCATTGCAATTGAAAAAGATCCAATACAGTGCAATTTCATTCAATAAAGAATTAATGCTCTTCAATTTCTTCTAGATGCAATGCAAGAAATTGGGTTGAATAAAGGGGACTTTAGTGAATCACGTGTGGCAAAAAATGCAAAGAAACCCCAACCACCATTACATGGAATGTTTGGAAAGACATACATTGGGAGATTTGCATACATCAAATATCCATTAGAAGAGGAAAATGAGAAAAAGGAAGCACAACATATTGTGGAAGAAGACAATGATGAAACACTAGAGGAGGAAGAGTTTGGATTATGTGACATTGTTCATTAAATTTAAGTTATGCTTGGAAATCAAGCTTTGTAATGTTTTGACTTTGACATTTTATGAGAAGAATAAACATTCAATTAAGGTTGTTATGCATTCAATATTTGTAAAATGTAATTTTCACATTAATTTTTAAGTTAATCATAATTTTTTGAAAAAAAAAAAGTGATTATTATTATTTTTTTGACATGAAATTCATAAAAAAAAACTATTATTTAACCATTTTTAGTTAAAATTTTCGTATAAAAATTATGATTTTTACATGTTAATTCTAGAAAAAAATTATCAAAACGTGTAGTTTTTTAGATATATTTATGTTAAAAATGGTTATTTTTATGTCCATTGTTAAAAAATATTGTTTTTCAGAAACCATTATTTCATGTGGATTGAAAAATTAATCAAGGATGTATAAATATGTAGAATATCGAAGATTCAAAATATCAACCTTCTAATTTAAAAATGCAAAACAATAAATACTTCACTACAAAAAAATTAAAATTAAAATAAAAAACAAGAAAATATGAAGAAAACGACCATTTAAAAAATTATTAAATTTACAAAATAATTGTTTATATTTCATACATTAGAAAATTTAAAGTGAAAAAGCGTGTGTGTTCTGCATCATGCCTTTTCAAAATCAGGTCACTTTTTTGCTATCTCTACGAAACGGGTAAGAGTATCAATTCCCGTTTCAAAGTTTACATTGTTAAAAGATATTGTGCGGAATATGTTGAGAGAAGGTTTGTGGTGGCCTACACTACATAAATATGTGAAGGAGTACTACCGAGCATGTGATGTGTAACAAAGAATATGGAAGCCTGCCAGAAGAGATCAGAGGACATTGGTAACAAAAGTTACATTGCAGGCCTTTGGTAAGTGGGCCACTGATTTTGTTGGACCCATCAACCCACTTGGAAGGTGGACTAGTGTGAGGTACATAATTACCATAACTAATTACTTCACAAGATAGACTAAAGCAAAAATAGTAAGGGATTGCAACTTAAAGACTGCTATGAAGTTTATTTTTGAGTACATATTTTCTAGATTTGGATGCTCGAAGAGTTTAATAAGTGACCAAGGTTAACACTTCCTGAATAAGACTATTGAAGAATTGACTAAGGAGTTCCAAGTTTATCATCAGAAGAGTACCCCTTATCATCCTCAGGCCAATGGAAAGTATAAGCATTTAATAATATTTTGGAGAATGCACTTACTAAGGTGTGCAATGTGAATAGAGATGACTAGGACCTTAGAATTCCAGCAATATTATGGGTTTATAGGACCACATGTAAAACGTTGACAGGTCAGAAACCCTTCATATTAGTTTATGGGAAAGAAGATGTGATCCCGATGGAGTACATCATGCCTGGCTCGAGGATTGCAACTTTTACAAAGATGGCATACCCTGATATAATGAAGGAAAGAATGTCACAACTGCTTTCTTTGGACGAACACATTTATAGTAGGATTTCGTCAGCAAGTATGAAAATAAAGAGAAGAGGCCTAGCATGAAAAACGTATTAAGTAAAATAAGTTCTAGGTAGGATACCTTATTCTCCTTTAGGATAGAAAGTTTGTAAAATTTCCAAGAATATTCAAGATGCGTTGGATGGGCCCATACATTATCAAGCATATATCTGATGGAGGAACAATTCAATTAGAAAAGTTAAATGGAGAATTGGTTCAAGGAAGAGTAAATGGCAACAGGTTGAAGTTTTGTAGGGACAGCTCTACCCCAACAACTTTGCTCTAAAGAAGAAAGGAGAAAAGTCTTAGTGCCACTTGTAGTTGAAAGTGGGCATTGGACTATAAACTACGCTGCAAAGAGATCTCAACGTACGAGGTTACTCTGCTACAGTCTAGAATATGTCAAGGTTCATAGGAGTTTTGAAATAAGACGGGTTTCTTGCTACAATATGGGATGCGTCAAAGTTCTCTTGAAAAATATGAGCATTAAAAGGGAAAGTTAATGTTAAAACATGCGGAAAGTTGCATTTAGGAGGAAAGGATGACTGAGTCTAGCGATATATATGCAATTAATGAACATAATATGAGCTAATGACGGGGTTGGAAATTCAGATTTATTCTAAAAGATTGTGTCCTTCCGAGATTTGGCACTTTGTTTAGTTGAGAATTTGATTATTTCCATTGCAAAGAGGTCACATAAATTTTTGCATGAATATCCTGTCGACTAAAGAATTTATTTGTATATTTAATGAGAAGGGCTTGGTCGGAGTCATGGAAGAAACATCTGAAATAGTAGCTAATATTCCTGCACCAACATCACCCGCAGGGGCATCATCACGGACACAACAAAGATCCCCGTGAAAAAAAACAACCAAGGAGGAGAGAACAAAGAAGAAATAGGACAAGGGACATGTTGAGTAGTCTGAAAAAGTGTGAGATAGTGAAGGAGAAGTAGAGCAAGTGAAAATGGAAATAGATGGAGAAATGTTTCCATGACCTATCCCACCGTATATTCTAACAAGAAAACCAAATGCAAAACCAGTTAAAGAGTCAAAGGATGTAAAGTATGACACCTTCACATCATTATTGTTGGAGTTAGTACCATTTTCTATAGAAACCCTTGAGAAGATTCCATATTTGAAGTTCATGGACTATGACTTGAATGACATAAATAAATATTTGTGATTTTCACAAAATAAATATTTAAAACAATTGCGCTACCCTGAGAGTGGTGTGACGAGGTTAGAACCACAGAAGTGGGTGTCTAGATTGGCATAGTTAGGGTTGATGAATATGTTGAATGTGTCATACTTTGGCAGAAGTCTAGGGAGCATGACTTGTGTGAGAGAACTACTTGTGATGGTGCATGATGGATGCCTATGGATGGGGAAGAGGATCCTTATCGACCTAATGTTGATATGGAGATTCACAAGACTGTTGTATCAAGGGTGGAACCCCACATAAGAATAATATCACGAAAAATGAGTAGCCAAAAACATGAAGAATAAGTTTGGACCGACAAAAGGGAAGTGAGGTTATGATATAAACTCGATCAGTGACCAGGGAGTTCACTTCACAGCACAAGTATTGGTTAGAAAAATCATTAAGAAATTTTGGGCTTATGAAGTCCCTACATAAGCGGTTTCATTAGCGGCGTAATGCGCTAATGGGGTTCAGTACAACTGGGTTGCATATCTATGCCAAGAGTTTCTAGATGAATTCTGTGAGGTTCAGGAGAAAGGTACTTCATTTCATTATGTTATGAAACCAGCTCAAGAAAAGATAGAAAAGAGAGATCAATGCCTTAGAATTCAGCCTCCTCGAGGGGGTAACCTCCTTTACATTACATAAATGAACAATTCTTGGATGATTCAAATGATAAAACCTCCTTTCTATATATAGGAGTATAAGGAGTCACAATATAACCCAGCCGGCCTAAGAATAATAATATAAAGCCACAAAAATAACAATAGAGGGATTCTATGGGGCACAGTAATAACAATATGGGGACAATAGGGGCACAACAATATTAATAAGGGCTACAACTACAATAGTAATGGGGTAATCACTAGTATTATAGGGACCCAACATGCCCCTCTCCTTCA
>APFE030516899.1:137734-169683 GCA_000404065.3 Pinus taeda | reverse complement strand
CCACCACATTTTGCTTTCCTTTTTTTGTAGAATGATTTCAATTCATAACCCAACATCTTTGTGACCCACTTTTGTTTCTCTTCAGAGGATAATATTTGTTCTAAAAAGTATTTAAGGCTATCATGATCCATTTTTACCTTGAAGTGTCTTCCCATTAGGTAGGGTCGCAATTTCTTAAGTGCATGGAGTATTGCCACATTTCCTTCTCATAAATAGCTTTGTGTAAAAACTTTCCCTTGATTGGACGACTTTCAAAAGCAATGGGTCTTTCATCTTGCATTAAAACAACACCAATTCCATTTCCTGAAGCATCACATTCCACAATAAAGGTTTTTGTGAAGTCCGGTGTAGCTAAGACAGGTGCTCGGCACATTGCCTCTTTAAGATGTTGGAAGGCCTTTGTTGCCTCTGGAGTCCATGAAAATGCATCTTTCTTCAATAGTGTTGTTAGAGGTGCTGCTATTCTCCCATAATTCTTAACAAACTTGCGATAATACCATGTCAACCCAAGAAATCCTTGCAAATGCTTCATGGATGTGGGGATTCTCCATTCCTTAATGGCTTTAATTTTGCTAGGGTCTACCTTAACTCCTTCATGAGATACAATATGTCCCAGATATTCCACCTCTTGTACTCCAAAGAAACATTTGGATCTTTTTGCATATAATTGTTTCTCCTCCAATAGTTGTAGCACCCTGTCAACATGATTCTTCCAAGACTTGTTGTAGATTAGTATATCATCAAAAAATACTAACACAAATTTTCTAAGGAAGGGTTTGAAAATGGAATTCATCAAACCTGGAAATGTAGAAGGTGTAATGGTAAGGCCAAAAGGCATGCAAAAATTCATAATAGCCGTCATGAGTTCTAAATGTTGTTTTCGGAATGTCTTCATTCTTCATTCTGATTTGATGATGTCCTGAACGAAGATCCAACTTTGTGAAGTAAATTGATCCATGCAATTCATCCAGTAATTCATCAATGACAGGAATGGGAAACTTATCTTTAATAGTGAGCTTGTTGATCTCCCTATAATCCAAACACATGCGCCATGATCCATCCTTCTTGTGCACCAATACTACTGGAGTAGAGAAAGAGCTTTGAATAGGTTGAATTATACGAGCCTCTAGCATTTCTGCAACCATACATTCAATTTCACTCTTTTGGGCACAGGGATATCTGTATAGCATGATGTTTGGAGGAACACTTCCTGGAATCAGATGAATACCATGATCATGATCATGAATAGGTGGGAGACCTCTAGGAGTCTCAAATACCTTGGAATGATTGTCCAAGACTTTTTGGATTCCTGGAGAAATAGATGATTCCGATGTGGAAACATATAGCGAACATAATTATGCAATTACACCTCTTTGTTCACTTTTTAGAAGCTTTGTCATACTGTTAGAGCTGATTATCTTTCCTGGTTTCCCTGCAATACCCCTTAATTCAACTTCCTTTCTTTCTGCAGAAAATTTCATGAAAAGTTCTTGAAAATTAAAAGATATTGTACCCAATGATTGTAGCCATTAGACTCCTAGTACAACATCTGCACCTCCTATTGGAATGGAAAGCATTGGGCTAGTCAATACATATTCTCCCATGGATAGCTTGATATTATGGCAGTTTCTAGAGCAATTTATTATTCCTCCATTTGCAACCATCACTTGATGCTCTGGTGCTGGATATAGGAACCAATTCAATTCTTTTGCTATCTTACAATGAATAAAATTGTGGGTACTTCCTAAATTAATCAACACTATTACCTTTTTCTTCTTGGTTTGTCCTTCTATCTTGATGGTTTGAGGAGTGGTAATTCCAGCCAATGCGTTACAAGATATGGTCAGATTCATTTCTTCTTTATCTAGGCTTTGTTCCTGGAGTATATCCTCTTATTTTGACCATTCATGCTCCTTTTCTTCTTCCTCTTCACAATATATGTACAATAATTTCTTCTCAGCACACTTATGACCCTTAGTGCATTTGCTATCACAATTGTAACAAAGCCCTTTTGCTCTTTTTTCTTGCAATTTTTGTGCTATCATCCTTATAGGTTGTGGAAGACTAGGGGCAACAACACTTCCATCTTTATAGTTGTGAGTGGTATGCTTCCTGGTTGCCGTAATTTTGCTTTCCATTTTTCTTGCTAATCTGAATGCCTTCTCTAATGAATCAGGTTCCCAAAGGCGAACATCATGTTGGATATTATCCTTTAAAGTCCCTATGAACACATCAATCCTATGCTCCTCTGGAATATCTTTTACCCTTATGTTCAATTTTTGGAACTCCTCAATGTGCTCCATTATTGAACCCTTTTGTTTGAGACTTATCAATTGGCTAAAAAAAGTGTTTCTTTTTGTATCCTCATAATGTGCTATCAATTCTTCCGTAAAAATTGCCCAAGTGATAAATTGTTTACGAGAGCAAAGCCATTGATACCATACAAACTGATTTGGTTCCAAATATAAAGTTGCCATACGTACCTTTTGTGTGTTTTGCATATTATTGAGATTAAAAAATTTCTCCATCTGTAAGATCCATGTTGCGGGATCCCTGCCATCAAACTTCCTCATATAGATTTTTGGAATATGGTGGGTCTTCGATCCAACATTAGAGTCTATGGAATCATGATTAACATTTCTTTTGTTCTCATCATGAGTTTCCTTTACTACCCTTTCACCCTTAGTGACCCTTTCTTGTAGCAACTTATTCATATTTATCTTCACTTCTTCCATGTTTGTCTTCAAATCTATTTTCAAATCATCCATATTAGCTTCCACGTCATTCATCCTAGCTTCTACACCTTTCTTTAAACAATCCATCTTAGATTCTATTCCTTTTTGTGCAATTGACACTTGTTGCACTTGGTCTCGTAATTTTGATATATCATGTTGCATTTCTTCCTCTTCTTCATGAGTTATGCTAGAGATTTCAGGTCGCCTACTAGGTGTTTCCATTTTATTTCTTTGGGGCCTCAATTAATGATAATAGTGCTTCAATATGCCCTTTAAATTCCTTCAGAATAATTTTTCAAACCAAGCTTAAGGAAACATTTAAAAAAATATACACACCTTTTTTCACTTTGTAGGAGCTCGATATTGCCTCTGATATATCTCTGTAATTTCAGATCATCCAGTTCCAGAATTACGACCAGTGGTATCCCTCTGTGTCCTCTTTCCAATGACACCAGTCTAACCCCAATTGGATTCTCCAATGAAGAGTTATGCCAAATCTCCCACAGTGACCTGATTATAGAATAACTCAGTAGAGCGAACTTGTACGACGTGCCAAGTGTGCCTGTTTTGACCTTTAGCCCTGAAAAATATATACAAGAAGCTACATTCCATCCTCTTTCTATAACTTCTTATGAAATTTCAATCTGATGCTCAGAGAGAAAGTTATGACGATTTTCCCTAGGTCACATGTTTTGAATGTAATTCAGGATTCTGCAAAAGGACCAAATTCCTCAGTTCATATCTCCGAAAATATAGCGCAAAAGGATCTGAAGTTTGGATCTAAGATTTAGTGCGATGTCATCTCAAATGGGTTTTTTTTTTAGCTTCTGAAACATCACGGAAAAACAGTTATAGCGAAAATTCCACGATGACCTGTTTGGAGCACCGAAACCCTAGAATCCAAAGCTCTGATACCAAATGTTATAAAACCAGCTCAAGAAAAGATAGAAAAGAGAGATCAACGCCTTAGAATTCAACCTCTTCGAGGGTGTAACCTCCTTTACATTACATAAATGAAAAATTCTTGGATGATTCAAATGATAAAACCTCCTTTCTATATATAGGAGTCTAAGGAGTCACAATATAACCTAGCCGACCTAACAATAATAATATAAAGCCACAAAAATAACAATACAGGGATTCTATGGGGCACAGTAATAACAGTATGGGGAAAATAGGGGCACAACAATATTAATAAGGGGTACAACTACAATAGTAATGGGGTGATCACTAGTATTATAGGGACCCAACACATTAAGCATGGTTAATTTTAATAATTTCAATTCTTGCATGGAGAGAGACTGAAGATTCGCAGTTCCCTCCAGTACCCTCAGATGTTTTTGAAGCCATGTGGTATGCCTCACTGTGATATACTACTAAACCGACATGTTCACAAGAGAAGATAATGTTCTTTTATTATAGGACATTGACTTACACATTTTGGTGAACTAGCACCCTTGCTTGTCACCAAGCCTATATCAACAATAGACCAATGTTGTGAAGTTTAAGGTTGACTTCCATAAAATTTAAATATAGGCTCACAGGGATAGAAAGAAGACATGACATCCCCTACCATATTTAGTGACATAAGAGGATTTACTAGCTCATATATAGCAGTGGCTAACAAAGTGAATGACTGCATTGGAGACACATAAAGAGGATATTCTAACAGAGGAGGACAAAGTTGTAGGTTATAACCCTGTACAGAAATTTCCTGCATATGAATTCCAAAAACAGAAAATAAATAATGGTGAGATCGTATAACATAAACTAGATATACACAGAGATTTTCCCCTAGATCCAAAAACTAGGACTACCAGATTGATTTTTCATTATATTCCTTTCAAAGTTATAATACATATATATCTACATGTTAAAGATTCCATAAACCCCAATCCATTAACCCTGGATTAGAAGAATAACCGAAGTTCCCTTGAATGGATCTAAAAAATACCATGGGAAGAAAACCGTGATGCCCAAAAGCATGTGGGAAAACCACATAGAAAACCATAGGCAGGTACGGCCCACCTAATATAGGGTCCAAAAAAAAAAAAATTCCCGGGGGCATTTTCCTACACCCCATAGAGTGGGGATACCACCCCCTTCAAACCCCCTGATAGGGGGGGATGCCACACCCCTATGATCCCCTTCTACTCTTGGCACAACGAACGTGGGGGTGTATTCCCCCCCCCTTTGACAGCCTCGCACGTGGGACTAGTTATGGAAATAATATAGAAAACACCCAACAACAGCACAACAAAGGGAATCTAGTGGGAAGGATAAGGATGAGAATGAATGAAAAGAATAGGAGCAACGTGAAGACGGTCACTAGGACCCTCCTGAAGGTGATGAGCAGAACAAACAATCTGAAAAGGTAGAGAAATACCCAACCGTCACAGTGAAGAGGAAGCCAATCACCGAAGCCACCACAAGAACAAAAACTAAACAAAAGGTAGCTAAGGCAAAGGACATGTCACTAGTGGTCCTCACTAATGGGGACTTGGATCATATTGGAGATAAAATTTAGGAAGCGATAGTGAAATCATGTAAAAATTTAGAAGATCACTTCAGTGCACTTGTAACAAGTGTCAAGGAGTACGTTGCAGAACTAAAGATTTTGGCATAGACAGTCAGAAAACCGGTGCTGGTAGAAGAAAATATTGGAGAGGAAAGACCAATAGAGTGTACATTTGTAGCGCGAATAGCACTAATACCTACCAAAGCCCTACAATTTGAGTCTGTCGAGGTACAACGATAGGCCAATGAGTGGAGGTATGCGAATATGAACATTGTAGTAGTGCCACTTAAAAGATTACACAAGATGCATCAAGATATGATAGATGAGCTGAAGAAGCACGAGCATCTCACATTGAAGTTAAATATGTAGGTAGAAAGAGAGTGAGATTTATTGTAATAGAAGCTCAACCAGGCAATCCAAGAGAGGGTTCAGGAAGTACAACAGCAACAAAAGCTGAAGGAGGTGGCCAAAGCAACATGTCGTGAGATTCCAGACATTGAGGTCTGAGAAGAGGAACTAGTGCAGGAAAAGGTTGCGAAGCTCAACCATGCAGTAAAAAGATACAAGGATAACATTAAAGAACTCTAATTTTCATATGAGATGAAGATCAATGAGCTGCAGATGAAGCTATAGCCAATGACGCCATAGGAAGTGTGAGACTAGAGGGAGACTGACCTAAAGGCTATAATGGTCAGTATCTCCGCAACAATGGCAGATTGTGGGAAGCTTTTGGATGAGAGCTTAAATATTTCGAATCTATTGTAGGAACATGCAAATGTGTGAAACTTCAAGAAGACATTCAGAAGAAACAACAACAACTAGAAGAGATTTGGGCAACAGTGAAGACCTTAATAATCTCACAGAGGCTAGCTAAGATAAATGAGGGAAATTCCCTCCAGAAGAATATAGATGAGCTAAGGAAGAAAGAGAAGGTTTTGACAAACATAACTTAGCCATGGAAAGATTCAGCTCTCCAGCTATCCCAAGAAGTGGATGAGAAGCTTCAAGATTTTTGATAGAGGGATACAGTAGTGATGTAGAAGTTTACATAACCTATGAGAGAGGCACTGCTAGAGGAAGTGTGCAACGAACAAAAGTAGGTCACAAACATTTTGTAGTAATTCAACAGTGCCTACAATAAAATTGTAGCAAAGATATGAGGCCAATCGGCTGAGTGACTTAGGTCAAGTCACATGTGAGTACTGGGGGCCTATTGGACACAACCCAACTTGGCATATATTTTGGCAAAGACTTTGCATTTTGTGGAGTAGAATGTGTAATGGATCATGCAATAGAGCATGCAGTAGAGTAGAAGAACACGAAGTGGATTTCACAGTGGAGAACTTGGAATATACCACGTGGGGTAAGGGCTTCGAGGTTGGTCTAAGCCCCTCATTTTTGTAAAAGTGTGTGACTTTGTAAAGGATAAAAGGGTGTTTTAGGCCATAGTTACTTGTTTTGGCGAATCCATGGTATTTGGACCATGGTATTTTGATGATGTAACCCTTCAATGTAACATTATATATAGGTAAAAATAATAAGAAGAGAATCATCTATATTTGGATCCAAATCAGTGTTATGGTTGTATTATAGTGATCTATAATTTGGTAGAGAAGGCGAGGCTCTATAGCTGAGTGTGTAGAGGCCTGACTCTAGAGCTTAGTGCGTAGACAACCTACAACTTAGTTCATAGGTCAAGAACTATTTGTTGTTCAAAGATTCATTATATTAGCAATAGTTCTTATGGACCTAGCCTCATATTGGGGTGAACCGAGGTAGTTTGTTGTGTTGATGTTTATATTTGCTTATTATCTGTTGTAGAGTAGAAGTTATTACAATTGCATTTTACTTTCAACATAGTGATGGTTTATGATTTTATATGGCATGCTTAAGTGATTAGATGAGGAGAAGTGATTTATGAATGCTAAGAATAAGATAACATAATAATACAACATCTCCATATACTTCAAGGCTACATAAACATGGTTCTTCATCCTCCCAAAGTCACTTTAGGTGAGACTACGATTTTATTTCGGGTCATTATCCAAAGGGAAAGTAATTGAGGGTTTTGTTGGTGTGCAATATAGATCGAACCTCGGTCAGCCGAAACCAAGCCAAATATTTCCTTGGAGCAAGCCACATGGCCACTTCCAAGTTCCAAGAATTTTTCAATAAACTCAAAGGCACATCACCAGAAGATAGATGAATGAAAGTAAGGCAGAGTGGCAAGAAAAGAGGTATGTCCCAGGATCAAGCATCTGTAGAATTGCAACAAATGGGAAACATGCATTCTAGGGTTTACAAGGACCCTCTACAACCTCCTCCTCTCTCTCTCCTCCATCGTGATGCAAATTTCAACCACCATAATTCCAAAAGCTACATTAGGCCTGATTCGGGCATGTCACAATCACTAGGATTGAGAAGGAAGTGAGTAAGATAAAGAGTCATGAAGGTAGCTGAAAGGTCATGAGGGAGGTCAAAGGGTCATGTTAGGTGAATAGTCACTCATCTCCATAAATGTGCCCTCATGCCTCATTAGAAGGAGACTTTAGCACTTGATTGGAGGCTAAGATTAGATAGTTGAATTATGCTTGGGAGCTAGAGCCACTCAGCTCTTGGTAGATAATAGAGTGGAGTCGTAGTGAGGCTAGCGTTTTGTAATGGGCAATGATATGAGAAACCCATTTTACATTGTTGGGTTTTGACCAAATGCAAGATATATACTTGAAGTTACAACAACATTAATAACATATTCTTTGTATTTGGCACTAATTCCCATGCTTACTCATGCTGGATGTATTGGTTATCTGGTACTTTCACTGTATTTGTATGGGTTCTTCATATATGAAATATGTTATGGAATGGTTAATAGTGGCTACATGTATCTTTTTATTTCGAATCCATGTTTACTTCTTTCCATGTTAGTTATCTATTGTGAACTATTTTACAATTAACTTATGGAATGTTCATGTTTACTATTTGTCCAATTGGGTTTCAGCTCACTGATCCCTCTCATGTCATACCTCTTTTCATTATTGTTGAGACCTATTTATATCTATGTTTGTGGTTTATCAATCTTGGGCCGGTTCTTGTTTCATTACCTAGGAATTTCACCCTTGTCCCCACTTCAACACCTTATCATTTCATAGCCAAGAGAAAAAGAATTTATGGTGGCAGTCAGGCCCACATACCAAATGGGGCTCCTATCCCAAACGATGTGAGGTGTAATTGGGACTTCACACCGGGGAGACCCCTTAGTAGTTGGCGATACATTTAGGCCTGTCAACATATTGTTGCTAGAAGGAGGGCCAGATGACAAGATGAGCCCTTGGAGATTGTATTTTACTATCATATTTGTAAATGACGCCATCCCAAATATTTCTCCTGCAGTGTTTATCTAATTTTTCCATTTTTCAAAGTTTAATCACTGTTGAGCATCTCTATCACTTATCTCAGTTAAGGTTTGCTGGTGAGGATGGAACTTCCATAACCTAGCACAATTTTTATTTCCTTAGCTTTTACGAATCTTACGCGATCAACGATGAAGAGTTTTCTTATGTTCTCTTGTCCCTCACCCTTGAAGGTCACGCCAAGTGATGGTGCCACACATTACTAGCATATTCCATCCATTCATTAGAGAAACTTATCGGTAAGCTCTGACAAGCATTTGACGTGTACGATTTTGAAGATGTGTTTAGAAGGATAGATGAGCTTAAAGTGAAACCTAAAGAATATTTAGAGGATTTTGTTGTTAGACTTGTTCATCTTTTTTTTGACATTCCTGAAGGAGACGTTGATTAGGTGTACCTGAGTAAAAAATTTCAATGGTTGGTTCTCATTTCTCTGCAACACCTTAAATCTAAAGCAAGTCCTAACTCATATGAATATCATGATAATCTGTAAATTACAAGTTGCCTAGATTTTACCCCTAATATTGTTTTTATTATCTCTATGAATCTGGAACAACTTCAAGCCTCAGAGGAGAAAATTAGTACTTGTGGGATTTCTCATCCTCCTACTAATTTGTTACATAATAATATTTTGGCCATAAATGGATCATATGATGAAAAGTGATTTCTGGGAAATGAATCAAATTGTCTTAAATCTGAACCTATCATACGTACTTTTTAGTTTGAAAATGAAAATTATGTTGGTATAACATCTCTTCCTTCTGATGAAAGGAAACATTGAGTCCACTGAACACATGTCTCACTCTATTCCTGGATTTCATCCACCTGTTGGCAATGGGTTGGGTATTATCTCCCATAAATTTTATTGTCCTATCAAATCCAAGGACCATGTCATGCATGGAAATCTATTTCTCCCTCTAGCTGTCACTAATGTGTAGGATGCAAGTCCTGGCCTGATTGGTGCCCCTTCATCTGACCCTTTGCATCCATTGTATCTTGATTTATTTCATCGGTCTACTACACTAGCGGTTTCCAAAAACCACTCATAACTTTATTATGCTGGTATTGGTTGTAGCGATGAACATGAGGGTGATGTTTCACAATTGCATTATGGCAATGATGTGTCTCTTGTTCATGATCTCTTCCTTCCACAGTATTTAACAGGTGAAAAATAAGGCCTTACATGTTGGCCAATTCAAGATGGTTCTCTCATTAATTCGCCTTCACTCTGAATCCAAGAAGAGGCTTATGTGCTTGATAACCAACCTGATCAAACTGGTTGCTTCAATGATTGTCCTTATATCAAAAACATATTCACTCGCACCTGTGTTGACTATCATTCATACCATCCGTGGATCCTATGAAGCCATAATAATTTGATGATTCACCTTTTGAATATTTGGGGACTCATTAGGAAGTTGAGGAACTTAAACTTCCACTGATGGTTATGTCAAGTTATCATGTTCCTAATGAGACCCCTAAACCAAGTGAAATTAGGGTTTATGAAATCTGGGTTTCTACAATCATTCTCCTCTTAGAATCATCCTACCTAATGCAAGATCATCTCATAAATTGTTTGATTCGGGTGGGGTTTCTCGAACACGTCTTTCCATCATTTATTAGTTGATATGCATCAACCTCTATACCCCAATTTTTTTGCTAAAGGGAGTACTTTGGCCATTGTCTTAAATATGTGTAACTATTTCCTAGCTAGTACAGATTGTGAATGTATACAATCACACTATGTCTTACAATCCCCTATATGGGAAGGTTCAAGTCACTAAACCTCTCCTCTACTTGAGACTCTTCTGGTTGATTCAGTTCATTCTTAGGAATCTAAAGAATCTGATATGTTGAACTCACCATCTATCAATATTCAAACATTTGATCCAATCAACAATATTTTCACTGATGGTCATCCAGTCACTACTAATGATGACCATATGCATTAACATGTCAATCTTGCAAAACTACCCATATTTGATGGCTTTCCATTTGAAGGTTCAAACATTTGTTACTATCGTGAGGTAGTTCAGATTTTTCTAATGGTTATGTCAAGCCCTCATGGCCTAGATGAAATCCATGGACAATTTCAAACTAGGATTTTCAAAATTAGGGTTTCTGCACTTGAATCCTAAGGTATATCAGTTACACCTAGTGAAAACCCCTCTTTCCATAATCATCCTCCATATCATGATAGGGTTGTTGATTGGATTGAAGGATCTTATCTGGCATATTTATCTACTAGAAAACAACATCTTGCCTCACTTACATTGAATTTAGGGCTGAGCATGAATGGATGTATGGCATGGTCAGATGACTATAAATTTCATGTTTCTGAATATGTTCGCAAGGATTGGGTTGCAGTTTGCCTTGAAACGTTTATTCTAGTATATTACCCTATTAGTAGACATGACTTTTTTCTTGTTGTGAATGTTTCACAGGTAAGCTTTTTGGTTTTTACACAACTCTTTTTTATAGATTCTAATTGTTGTCATCTTTGTTTTTTGAGGCCGGTAATTACTGTGGTGGCTGCATTGGAAGTTTGATTTCACATGACTCAACATCCTCTCTAGTTAAATTAGGGTTTAAGGTTTAGAGTAGTTGGGGCTTTAGGTTTTTCTTATTAATTTTTCGATTGAGGTTTGCTCCTTGTATTTTTCTTTGTGGTTTAAATTTGTTATGTTTTGTTTTATTTACTATAGGTAGTTTAGTTTCCTGCATTTTGATTTTCCACTAGCTTGCACTTGGATTCTTGTGCTTCTCATTGATTCATAACGTGCATAACATTTTTCATGGTTCTTTTATCTGCAATCAATTGATCTCTTCCACACATAGAATTTCATTGCATCAAAATCCCTACCTACTGCATTACATCATGCATTTATCTTCCTGCATGGCACACACTGGTCGTTGACCCAACCTTGCACTTTCCTCTATGTTACATGCCATCGCATGGGCCTTCTCGAACCTAAAGCTTTGAAACTTTCAGGATTGTTCCTAGGTTTCATACACCTTTTTGCACATGCTCAAACCTTAAAGTGATTAATTTTACCTATTTACACATGTTGAAACCCTATAAGAGTTTCCTTGGTTACGTTTCCCTAGAATTGAAACCCTAGCCCTTATGATTGTGTGAATTTATGATGGTTATGCCAATAGGTAGCTTCTCCTAGAAAGAATCATCGAATTTACCTCCTAGATATCTCTCCTACGAGTCTATCTTATTAACAAGGAAAATAAGAACAAATCCCTTGTGGGGAGCCTTGATCAGTTATACCCATTACCTGAACCTTGTGCTTAGCGTGGTCTTGAATGTTTGGATGACTTTCTTTCATTGTTCACTTGTTGAATGGAGATGAGATATGAAATCTTGGCATGAGGGAAAACTTAAATTAGAATAAATTTTAGTTTATGTCAAACAAGAAACAACCTCTCTTTCTTGTAAAATAAGTCGAGATCCATCGTTCTCCTTGGTGTAATGAATCCCGATTAATAAGTCAAAATGCTCACATGAAAGAAAATGAAATTAAATAAATGGAAAAGGACCAAGAAAGGCTTCCTGCACAAAGAGCTAATACAACAACTCCGCCAGGGTACTGACTAGGCTCACTAGCAGTGGAGCATCATCTATGATTTCTCGAAGTGACTCTTCTGGGTACTATCTAGGCATATTGGGAATGGAGAAACACCATAAAATTACTTAAAAAAATATGAATATAATAATTCCTCTGTCTAATTCTTTTCATCATCATAAACTATTGGCATGTGGGAATTTCTAATTTTCTGTTTACTTACTATAAATACCTCGACACGACACAAACAAAAGGCATATCTGCAAAGGTCAAGGCAATGTAAGAGGTACCCATAGTGACTATTCAATATTCCCTTGCATTATTACCCAAATTCGAGCTATTACAATGATGTTGACAAAGATACTAGATTGTACCAATGGTTTGCCAATTTGTGTAGTCACTACAACAACACCCAAAATTTTTGGGCATATCCAAAATTTTAGGAACCCCACTGCTCAACCCAGGATACTAGGCTTTTGATAAGGACTTCAACTGATTACTCTCCCTGCAACCCTTCCTATCAAACCATATGGATGCACCCACTCACGCTTTATACATTTCATCCACACATCATGTTTTATCTCAGACCTAGACCTTAGGATCATATTAGGGTTTTGAAGGTCAATGGCTTCATTGATGCATTAAGAGTCTCACATGATTTGAAAAATCATATTTTCATGATATGCATCGTGATCAGTAGATATTGTATATTTGGACAAACATGCATTCAATTTGGCTTTCCTTATGACTGAGAATATTAGGGTTTGGAAGAAACCCTAGATTTTCAAAAGAGTGATCTTCTCCATCTTGCTACCTAATTTTTATGCCTCTAGCGGCACATTATCATTGGATTCACATGGCATCATGGTGAGAGTCATTTCATAACATTTTCCCCAGGTTTTTGGTAGATACTTCACCTTAACATGTGTATTAGGTTTTTCAAGAATTATGTATTTCCCTTGCATTCTCATAACCCTAAAGGTATGTGATTGTAGGCCTAACCCTATTTTAAAATTAATCCTCACTCTCTAGGATTCTTATCATCTCATCTTGAAGCACGACTACATCCATAAGAGTTAGGGTTTGTGGTAAGACTTTTGTCAATGAGTTTTCCTCACCATCACCCTCATCCTTTCCAAATTCATTAGTGTGATACATTGTTTTCCTTGTCGTGCACATGCTTGAATCCCTAACTGGTTAGAATGAGAGTCACCTTCCTCACCCTCATCTCCTCATCTGTGCACTCCCATTAGCATCACATCCCACTGAATTTTCATCATTACAAGGACCCCTTGACATGTTAACACCACCTTGGACGTTACGTTAATGCATGTGTTAAGAATTTAAAAAACTTGTGTAAGAGGACCAAAAGGCAAAAACATGATATATTCAAAAGAGCATTGAGCATGAATTGATGCACCCTAGGCTTTCATTTCTGGTGAGTTGTGAAGCATTGTTATCATATATATCATGTAATTAACCCATGTATTATTGTTTTATGTAGTTAAAGTGAGACAAAACTTTCTATTTTATACGAAAGCATAGTCAAAGGGTCACAACTCCTATATGCACGGAGACCATATCTTAATGCGAGATATGTCAAGCAATATTTTGATAATTGACACCAATGTCTACCATTGGAGATGTGCTACAGATTTTATGAGCATGAAGCAAAGCCATTTAAGAATATCCCCAAACAAGTGCAAAGGAGTTATACCCTCTGACCGTTACATTGTGAAGGCATGGCCTTTTATTCTTTATGGTAGTCTCGCATTGGAGACATCATCTTTATCCAAAGCCCTCTTAGAGCACATATGGTGCCATTGAAATGACCAAGCCATACTGAAATTGGGTAGAAGGCACAAATGGCACCAACAAGGGTTTAATGTCGAGACAATGTGAGGTTACATCAAGATTTAAATAAACATTCATTTAAGAATTAATGGTGAATCATGTAGGGCCTGTATAATACAAATAAAATATTCATGCAGTCTTTTCACAAAGAGAAATGACATGTTCCATTTGAATTGATAAAAGAAAGTGCCATATAAAGTGTTGTGTGAATGATTGTATGTTCACATCACATAAGCGACGAGCAAAATGAATGCATATAAATCTGTTAAAGCCCATCAAACGGATACACATTCACTCCATTCAAGTTGTATATGTGCACATGATTGTCATGAATGCCAAAGGTCGAGGGATTATGATTTTCATGAATGAAAAAGGTCAAGAAACGAGGCCTATTTTGCCACACTATAATTTTAAAAGACAAAACAGTTATGAGAATATTGAACTTCTCATAGCGCTGGAAACTTGGTTGAAGTATATGCTAATGAAACCAACCCATCTAGCACAATTACCATGGGGGCCATCGCTGGTGTGGTATATTACATTGTAAGGTAAGGCAACTCTATCAAATGCAACAATGCAATGTTACAAGAGCCACAAAGCTACGAGGGAGTGTCAATTTAATAAAGATAATGTTGCACATGCATTTATTTACAACCATGTGCATTAAGGGAATACTTTTGGAGGGTTCCAATTTTTTTGCTTCAAGAACAATAGTCTTAAATTTCAATCGGGAAGTAAAATTGGTGAAATCAAACATGTAGTAATCCATCCACATCATACTGAGAACACTATTCTATAGTGGGTGGTCACATCGAAATTGTAGGAAATGGTGTACAAGAGAGGCCAAGTTGACATCCCAGGGGCCATCGTCACCATTATATATAATAAAATGCAATCAAAATTGTAGCCCTGTCAGCCATAAAGGCGACAATGGTCTCACTGTCACTCAAAAGATTGTTTCTCATGGTAGAAAAAAGCATGTAAATAGTCATCACATGTTCACAAGTTATTCCATTCTACCCTTTTTTTATGGATTGTTTTATTCTAAGAAAAGAAGCTGAGAAATGTGACACAAGCTTCTCATTTAGAGTGTGAAGACACAAGGGGGACCCCGACCATGAACTCTAAAATGCGACCCTCGCCAGCCGCTATGTTGCAGCCTCAAGAAGAAACTACCGTTTCGACCTTGGTCAAATGCGACCATGCGCCCTCCACAGGGTAGAGTTCCTGAACACAAGTAGTAGAAGGGTCTCATGATTATGATTAAGAGAATTAACAGACCTTATGACCTCCCAAGTCCGTGACTCTGTGACTTCTATTTCACTGGTATTGTTGAAACGTGACTTGAACTTCTTTATGACTATGCGACTCATCCTAGGGTTTCTATCCCACAAAATTGTTCCCGAAAGAAAATATGACCCAACCTAGATGCGATTTTGTGACTTATATCCTAACCTCCTCTGTGACCATGCAACCAAGGATCATTGGGTCATGGAATCACTCTTAGGAGAATTGGTGGCTAGTTTAATTTTCCATCTTCTGTGATTATGCGGTCCTTGCAAATCGCTCTCCTTGTTGAAGTTTCTAGAGGTCTCATTTTCTCCTAAGAAACTCTCTCTCTTCCACTAACCTTCCCTGTGCCCATCCTACATTATTTTCCAAGAGAGTGACCTATCTCACACTAAGAAATGAGATTATATTTAGAAAAGTCCAAATATCACATGAATGTGAGAAGAATAGTCATGTGAAGAGACACGTAGATAATTTCATGAGATGTGACAAATATTCTAAATTGGTTTAAATAACAAGCTTCCAAAAATTGTGTTAAGCACATGGTGTCTACATGAGTCTTGTTTTGAAAATATCACCAACAGCTGGGGTGGATGAGAATGTTGGAGGTTCTACAAAATATGTGCACCTTTATGGTAATAT
Organism: Pinus taeda; assembly: GCA_000404065.3. NCBI lineage: Eukaryota > Viridiplantae > Streptophyta > Pinopsida > Pinales > Pinaceae > Pinus > Pinus taeda. Next base: position 153,659 of record APFE030516899.1, on the reverse strand, counting down.
GAAGAGAATATACTAGTTTCCTTTCAACGTTTAGACCCAACACTGCTTAGGTCAAGAAATGCATGCCTTCTCACATCGTAAAAATGAAGGTGGAAATGAATGAAAATCCTAGTGGTTGGAATGGGTGATTAGTTGATCATAAAAGTAGTTGCCTCTTTTATGCATTGTTGTGAGCATGGACTAGATATTCTCCTCTAGGTATGAAACAATAATTCACACTTAAAGCAAGATTCAGAAGGCTCCAAGATCTGTATTGAAAGAATGCTCTCCAAACCTCATGAAGGATTCCTCCAAGACATTGAAAGGAGAAAAAAAAAAATCCTAACACACTTAGGCCTTGCTAGTTTTCTTTTCCTAACCCTAATATGGAGCTTAAATTGTGAAAAGTTGATTTGTGGAAGAAATGGAGAAGTTAGGGTTTGGATTTTATATGGTTAAACTCATGAAGAACGACATGGGGGATATGATACCATTGAAGGGAATACAACATGAATGATTTGGCTACTCCTATATGAATCTCCTAAAGAAAGCTATATTAGTGCATCCCCTTGAATTCAAGATACTTGTTTGAGTTAGAAGAATTAAACCACATTCAACACTTGTCTCATGGATGAGAGAAAAACCATAGATGAAAATATATATGAGAAAGTCCAAGGGGACCCTCCAAGGACACATTCATTGATAATACTGTGGCTCAACAAGTGACCACACAGTGGTCGAGATTAATTATTTATTAATGTCATTCTTTCAATTGGTTGGTTATATTTCCATTATCATTGTTTGTTTGGAATTATGTATAGCCAATTTTATTTTCCTACAGGTGGATGGAAGGGAACAAATGTTGGTCTATGCCAATGTATTGGAATTTCTCATGGAGCTTGCATAACTAGGATTTCCTTGCAACAAGACAGATGACCCATTCCAAGTTCCAAGAAATTTTCAATAAACTCAAAGGCACATCACCAAAATATAGATGAATGCAAGTGAGGCATAGTGGCAAGAAAAGAGACATGTCCTAGGATCGAGCATCTGCAACATTACAACATATGGGAAACATGCATTCTAGGGTTTAAAAGGACCCTCTACAACCTCCTCCCCTCTCTCCTTCGATGTTATGTAAATGTCACCCACCATAATGTTAGAAACTATGTTAGGTCTAATTTGAGTGTGTAGTAATCATTAGGCTTGAGAAGCAAGTGAGTAAGCTCAAGAGTCATGAAGGTAGTTGAAAGGTCATGAGAGAGGTCAAGGGTCACAATAGGTGAATATTCACTTGATCTCCATAAATTTTCCCTAATGCTTCATTGGAAGGGTACTTTAGCACTTGAGTGGAGGCTAGGATTAGATAGTTGAATTATGCTTGGGAGATAGATCCACTCAGCTCTTGGCAGCTAGTAGAGTGGAGTTGCAGTGAGGTTAGGTTTTTGCATTGGGAAATGATATGAGAAACCCATTTTACACTATTAGATTTTGACCAAATGCAAGGTATGTACTTGAAGTTGCATAAACATTAATAAGATGTTCTTCATCATTGGCACTGATTCCCATGCTTACTCATCATGGTTGTATTGGTTTTCTCATGTGTTCACTATATTCGTATGGGTGCTTTCATATACAAAATATGTTATTGATTGATTCATAGTGGTTACATGTATGCTTTGTGTTTGAATCCCTATGTTTACTTACTTCTTGCCATGTCAGTGATCTATTGTGAACTATTTTGCAATTAACTTCTGGCATGTTGCTATTTATTGTATGTATAGTTGGGTTTCAACTTAATAATCCATCTCATGGAATACTTCGTTTCATTGATGCTGAGACTTATTTGTATCTTTATTTGTAGTTTGTTAATCTTTGGTTGTTTCTTGCTTCACTGTCTAAGCATGTCACCCGTGTCCCCACTCCAACACCTGATCATTTGACAACCCAGAGCATAAGCATTTATGGTGGCAGTCGAGCCCACATAAAGGATGGATCTCCTATCCCAAACTGTGTGAGGTATAATTGGGACTTAACACCAGGGATACCCCTTAGTAGTTGGAGGTACATTTAGTCTCATCAACAAATTGTTGCTAGAAGGAGGGCCGGATGACAACATGAGCCCTTGGAGCTTGTAGTTTAGTATCATATTTGTAAATGCCACCGTCCCAAATCTTTCTCCTGCAATGCTTATCTAATTTTTCCATTTATCAAATTTTAATCATAGTTGAGCATCTCTATCACTTATCTCAATTAAGGTTTGATGGTGAGGATGGAACTTCCATAACCGAGCACAATTTTTATTTCCTTAAGTTTTATGAACCTTACGAGATCGACGATGAAGAGTTTTCTTATGTTCTCTTCTCCCTAACCCTTGAAGGTCGTGCCAAGTGATGGTGCCACACATTACTAGCAGATTCCATCCATTCGTTCGATAAACTTATCGGTAAGCTCCAACAAGCATTTCACGTGTACGATTTTCAAGATGTGTTTAGAAAGATAAATGAGCTTAAAGTGAAACCTAAAGAATATTTAGAGGATTTTGTTGTTAGACTTGTTCATCTTTGTTTTCAATTTCCTGAAGGAGATGTTGATTGGGTGTACCTGAGTAAAAAATTTCAATGGTTGGTTCTCATTTCTCTGCAACACCTTCAATATAAAGCAAGTCATAACTCATATGAATATCATGATAATTTACAAATTACAATTTGCCTAGATTTTACCCCCAATATTGTTTTCCCTATCTCTATGAATCTGGAACAACTTCAAGCCTCTGAGGAGGAAATTACTACTTGTGGGATTTGTCCTCCTCCTACTGATTTGTTACATAATAAGATTTTGGCCATAAATGGATTATATGATGAAAAGTGATTTCTGCGAAATGAGTCAAATTGTCTTAACTCCGAACCTCTCATACATGCTTTTGATTTTGAAAATGAAAATTATGTTGGTATAACATCTCTTCCTCTTGATGAAAGGAAACATTGAGTCCACTGAACACATGTCTCACTATATTCCTAGATTTCATCCACCTATTGGCAATGGGTTAGGTCTTATTTCCCATAAAGTTTATTGTCCTATCAAATCAAAGGACCATGTCGTGCATGAAAATCCATTTCTCCCTCTAGCTAACACTAATGTGTAGGATGCAAGTCCTAGCCTGATTGGTGCCCCTTCATCTAACCCTTTGCATCCATTGTATCCTGATTTATTTCATGGGTCTACTACACTAGCGGTCTCCACAAGCCATTCATAACTTTATTCTGCTGGTGTTGGTTGTAGCGATGAACATGAGGGTAATGTTTCACAATTGAATTATGGGAATGATGAGTCTCTTGTTCATGATATCTTCCTTCCATAGTATTTAACAGGTGAAAAATAAGGCCTTACATCTCAGCCAATTCAAGATGGTTCTCTCATTCATTCCCCTCCACTCTAAATCCAAGAAGAGCCTTATGTGCCAGATAACCAACCTGATCAAACTAGTGGCTTCAATGATTGCCCTTATATAGAAAACATATTCACTCACACCTCTAGTGACTATCATTCGTACCCATTCGTGGATCCTATGAAGCCACAATAATTTGATGATTCACCTTTTGAATGTTTGAGGACTCATTAGGAAGTTGAGGAACTTCAACTTCCGCTGATGATTATGTCAGGTTCTCATGTTCCTACTGCAACCCCTAAAACAAGTCAAATTAGGGTTTATGAAATTTAGGTTTCTACACATCATTATCCTCTCAGAATCATCCTACCTAATGAAAGCTCATCTCGTAAATCATCTGATTCGGGTAGGGTTTCTTGAACACATCTTCCCATCATTTATCGACTGATATGCATCAACCTCTATACCCCATTTTGTTTGCTAAAGGGAGTACTCTGGCCATTGTCTTAAATATTTGTAACTGTTTCCCAGCTAGTATAGATTGTGAATGTATACAGTCACATTATGTCTTACAATTTCCTATAGGGGAAGGTTCGAGTCAGTTAACCTCTCCTCTGCTTGAGACTCTTCTAGTTGATTCAATTCCTTCTTAGGAATCTAAATAATTTGATATGTTGAATTGACCATCTATCAATATTCAAACATTTGATCCAATCAACAATATTTTCATCAATGGTAATCTAGTCACTGGTAATGATGACCATATGCGTTAACATGTCAATCTTGCAAAACTACCCACATTTGATGCCTTTCCATTTGAAGGTTCAAAAATTTGTCAAGATGGTGAGGCAGTTTAGCTTTCGCTAATGGTTATGTCAGGTCATCATGCCCTAGATGAAATCCAAGGACAATTTCAAACTAGGCTTTTCAAAATTAGGGTTTTTGCGCTTGGATCCTAAGGTATATTAGTTACACTTGGTAAAAACCCCTCTTTTCATAGTCATCAAGTTAATCATCCTCCATACCATGATAGGGTTGTTGATTGCATTGAAGGATCTTATCTGGCATATTTATCTACTAGCAAACGACATCTTGCCTCACTTACATTGGATTTATGGTTGAGCATGAATGGATGTATGGCATGGTTGGATGACTATAAATATCACATTTTTGAATATGTTCATGAGGATTGGGTTGAAATTTTCCTTCAATTGTTTATTCTGGTAGATTTCCTTATTAGTAGACATGACTTTCTTCTTGTTGTGAATGTTTCACAGGTGGGAATTTGGTTTTTACACAACTTTTTTTTATAGATTCTAATTGTCATCATCTTTTCTTTACCAAGTCAGGAATTACTGTAGTGGCTACATGGGCAGTTTGATTTCACATGACGCGACCTCCTCTCTGGTTAAATTAGGGTTTAGGGTTTAGAAAAGTTGGGGCTTTATGTTTTCTTATTAATTTTCCAATGGAGGTTTGCTCCTTATATTTTTCTTTGTGGTTTAAATTTGTTATGTTTTGTTTTACTTACTATAGGTAATTTAGTTTCCTGCATTTTGATTTTACACTAGCTTGCACTTGGATTCTTGCACTTCTCATTGGCTCATAACATGCATAAAATTTTGCATGGTTCTTTTATCTGCAATCAATTGATCTCTTCCACACATAGAATTTCATTACATCATAATCCCTACCTACTACATTACATTATGCATTTATCTTCTTCTGTGGCACACACTGGTCGTTGACACAAACTTGTACTTTCATCTGTGTTACATGCAATCGCATGGGCCTTCTCGAACCTAATGCTTTGAAACTTTTGGGATTGTGCCTAGGTTTCATACACTTGTTTGCGCAGGCTCAAACCTCAAAGTGATTAATTTGACCTCTTTGCACATGTTGAAACCCTATAAGAGTTTCCCTGGTCACCTTGCCCTAGAATTAAAACCCTAGCCCTTATGATTGTGTGAAGTTATGATGGTTATGCCAATCGGTAGCTTCTCCTAGAAATAATCATCGAAGTTACCTCCTAGATATCTCTCCTACGAATCTAACTTATTAACAAGGAAAATAAGAACAAATCCCCTGCGGGGAACCTCGATCAATTATACCCATTACCTGAACCTTATGATTTGTGTGGTCTTGAATATTTCAATGACTTGCTTTCATTGTTCACTTGTTGAATGGAGATGAGATGTGAAATCTTGGCATGAGGGAAAACTTAAATTAGAATATATTTTAGTTTATGTCAAACAAGAAACAAGCTTTCTTTCTTGTAAAATAAGTCGAGATCCCTCATTCTCCCTGGCGTAATGAATGCTGATTAATAACTGAAAATGCACACATGAAAGAAAATGAAATTAAATAAATGGCAAAGGATCAAGAAAGGCTTCCTGCACAGAGAGGTAATACAACAACTCTGTCGGGGTACTGACCAGGCTTGCTTACAGCGGAGCATCATCTGTGATTTCTTGAAGTGACTCTGTTGTGGACAAACATGCATTCAATTTGGCTTTCCTTATGATTGAGAATAATAAGGTTTGGAAGAAACCCTAGATTGTCAAAAGAGTGATCTTCTCCCTCTTGTTACCTAATTTGTATGCCTCTAGGGATACATTATCATTGGATTCACATGGCATCATGGAGAGAGTCATTCCATAATAATTTCCCCTGGTTTTGGCAGATCCTTCACCTTAACATGTGTATTAGGGTTTTCAAGAATTACGTATTTCCCTTGCATTCTCATATCCCTAAAGGTATGTGATTGCAGGCCCAACCCTATTTTAAAATTAATCCTCACTCTCCAGGATTCTTATCATCTCATCTTGAAGCACGACTACATCTATAAGAGTTAGGGTTTGTGGGAAGAATTTTGTCGATGAGTTTGCTCGCCATCACCCTCATCCTTTCCAAATTCATTAGCGTTGATACATTGTTTTCCTTGTCATGCACATCCTTGAATCCCTAACTGGTTAGAATGAGTGTCGCCTTCCTCACCCTTATGTCCTCATCTGCGCACTCCCACTAGCATCACATCCCACTAAATTTTCATCATTACAAGGACCCCATGACATTTTAACACCACCTTGGATGTTAGGTTAATGCATGTGTTAAGAATTAAACAAACTTGTGTAAGAGGACCAAAAGCCAAAAACATGACATTAAAAATAGCATTGAGCATGAATTGATGCACCCTAGGTTTTCATTTTTGGTGATTTGCGAAGCATTGTTATCATATATATCATGTAATTAAACGATGTATTATTGTGCTATGTAGGTAAAGTGAGACAACACTTTCTATTTTGTACCAAAGTGTAGTCGAAGGGTCACAACTCCTATATGCACGGAGACCATATCTTAATGCGAGATATGTGAAGCAATATTTTGATAATTGACACCAATGTCTACCATTTGAGATGTTCTAGGGATTTTATGAGCATGAAGCAAAGTCATTTAAGAATATCCCCAAACAAGTGAAAAGGAGTTCTACCCTCTGACAGTTACATTGTGAAGACATGGCCTTTTATTCTTTATGGTAGTATCACATTGGAGACATCACCTTTATCCAAAGCCCTCTTAAAGCATATATGGTGCCATTGCAATGACCAAGCCATGCTGAAATTGGGCAAAAGGCACAAATGGCACCAGCAAGGGTTTAATGTCAAAACAATGAGAGGTTACATGAGGATTTAAATAAAGAGTCATTTCAGAATTAATGGTGAATCATGTAGGGCCTGTATAATACAAATAGAATATTCACGCAGTCTTTTCGCAAAGAGCAATGACATGTTCCATTTGAACTGATAAAAGAAAGTGCCATATAAAGGGTTGTGTGAATGATTTTATGTTCGCATCACATAAGCGATGAGCAAAATGAATGCATATAAGTTTGTGAAGGCTCATCAAACAGATACACATTCACTACATTCAAGCTGTATATGTACACATGATTGTCATGAATGCCAAAGGTTGAGGCATTATGATTTTCTTGAATGCCAAAGGTTGAAAAACGAGGCCAATTTTGCCACACTATAATTTTAAAAGACAAAACTGCTATGACAATATTGACCTTCTCATAGTGCTGGAAATTTGGTTGAAGTATATGCTAATGAAACCAACGCATCTAGCACAATTGGCACGAGGGCCATCGTTGGTGTGGTATATTACATTGTAAGGTAAGGCAACTCTATCAAATGCAACAATGCAACATTACAAGAGCCACAAAGCTATGAGGGAGTGTCATTTTACTAGAGATAATATTGCACATGCATTTATGTACAAGTATGTGCATCAAGGGAATACTTTTGGAGGGTTCCAAATTTTTTGTTTCAAGAACGTCTTAAATTTCAATCTTGAACTGAACTTGGGGAAATCAAACATGTAGTAATCCATCCATGACTTACTGAGAACACCAATCTGTAGTGGGTGGGCACATCGAAATTGCAGGAAATGGTGTACAAGCAAGGCCATGTTGACATCCCCGAGGCCGTTGTGACCATTATATATAATAAAATACAATCAAAATTGTAGCCCTATTAGCTATAAAGGCCACAATTGTCTCACAGGCACTCAAAAAATTGTTTCTCATGGAAGAAAAAAGCACGGAAATAGTCATCACATGTTCACAAGTTATTCCATTCTACCCTTTTTTATGGATTCTTTCATTCTAAGAAAAGAAGATGAGAAATGTGACCCAAGCTTCTCATTTAGAGTGTGAAGTCACAAGGGGGACCCCATCCATGAACTCTAAAATGTGACCCTCACCGGTCACTAACTTGCAGCCTCAAGAAGCAACTACAGTTTCGACCTTGGTCAAATGCGACCATGCGACCTCCACAGGGTAGAGTTCCCGAACACGAGTAGTAGAAGGGTCTCATGATTATGCTTGTGAGAACTAACAGACCTCACAATCTCCCAAGTCTGTGACTTTGTGACTTCTGTTTCATGGGTATTGTTGAAACACGACCTAAACTTCTTTGTGACTATGGGACTCATCCTAGGGTTTCTATTTCAAAAAAATGTTCTCGGAAGAAAATATGACCCAACTTCGATGTGATTTTGTGACTTCTGTCCTAACGTCCTCTGTCACCATGCAACCAAGGATCATTAGGTCGTGGAATCAATCTTGGGAGAATTGGTGGCTATTTTAATTTTCCATCTTATGCGATTATGTGGTCCTTGCAAATCGCTATCCTTGTTGAAGTTTCTAGAGGTCTCATTTTCTCCTAAGAAACTCTCTCTCTACCGCTAACCTTCCCTGTGCTCATGCTGCATTCTTTTCCGAAAGAGTGACCTATCTCACATTAAAAAATGAGATTCTATTTAGAAAGGTCCAAATATCACATGAATGTGAGAAGAAAAGTCATGTGAAGAGATACAGAGATAAGTTCACAAGATGTGACAAATATTCTAAATTGGTTTAAATAACAAGCTTCCAAAAACTATGAAAGCACATGGTCTCCACATGAGTCTTGTTTTGAAAATCTCACCAGTAATCGGGGTCCATGAGAATGTTGGAGGTTCTACAAAATATGTGCACCTTTATGCTAATATAAAGATAATATGCAAGTTTTCTTTCAGCATTTAAACCCAATGCTGGTTAGGTCAAGAAATGCACGCCTGATCACATTGTCAAAATGAAGGTGGAAATGAATGCAAATCCTAGTGGTTGGATGGGTGATCAGTTGATCATAAAAGTAGTTTTCTCTTTTATGTATTATTGCGAGCATGGATTGAATATTCTCCTCTAGGTATGAAACAATAATTCACACTTAAAGAAAGATTTAGAAGGCTCAAGTATCTGTATTGAAAGAATGCTCTCCAAACCTCATGAAGGATTCCTCCAAGACATTGAAAGGAGAAAAAAAAATTCCTAATGCACTTAGGCCCTGCTATTTTTCTTTTCCTAACCCTAAAATGGAGCTTAAATTGTGAAAGGGTGATTTATGGAAGCAATTGAGAAGTTAGGGTTTGGATTTTATATGGTTAAACTCATGAAGAATGACATGGGGGATATGACAACATTGAAGGGATTACAACACGAACGAGTGGGCTACTCCTGTATGAATCTCCTAAAGAAAGCTATATGAGTGCATCCCCTTAAATTGAAGATACTTCTGTGAGTTAGAATAATGAAACCACATTCAACACTTGTCTCATGGATGAGAGAAAAACCATAGATGAAAATATATGTGAGAAAGTCCAAGGGGAACCTCAGTAGCCATTTTTATTGATAATACCGTGGCTCAACAAGTGACCACACAGGGGTCTAGATTAATTATTTATTGATGTCATTCTTTCAATTAGTTGGTTATATTTCCATTATCATTATTTGTTTGGAATTATTTCTATCCAATTTTATTTTCCTATAGGTGGATGGAAGGTAACAAATGTTGGTCTACACCAAGGTATTAGAGTTTCTCATGCAGCTTGCATAACTAGGATTTCCTTGCAGCAAGCCAGATGGCCCCTTCCAAGTTCCAAGCAATTTTCAATAAACTCAATGGTACATCACAAAAATATAGATGAATGCAAGTGAGTCATAGTGGCAAGAAAAGAGAAATGTCCTAGGATTGAGCATCTGCAACATTACAACATATGGGAAACATGCATTCTAGGGTTTAGAAGGACCCTCTACAACCTCCTTCCCTCTCTCCTTCGATGTGATGTAAATGTTTCCCAGCATAATGTTAGAAACTATGTTAAGCCTAATTTGAGTGTGTAATAATCATTAGGCTTGAGAAGCAAGTGAGTAAGCTCGAGAGTCATGAAGGTAGCTGAAAGGTCATGAGAGAGGTCAACGTTCACAATAGGTGAATAGTCACCTGATCTCCATAAATGTGCCCTCATGCCCCATTGGAAGGGTACTTTATCACTAGAGTGCAGGCTAGGATTAGATATTTGAATTATGTTTAGGATATAGATCCACTCAGCTCTTGGTAGCTAGTAGAGTGGAGATACAGTGAGGCTAGGTTTTTTCACTCGGAAATGATATGAGAGACCCATTTTACACTATTGGGTTTTGACCAAATGCAAGGTATGTACTTGAAGTTGTAGAAACATTAATAAGATGTTCTTCATCATTAGCACTGATTCGCGTGCTTACTTGTCATGGTTTTATTGGTTTTCTCGTGCATTCACTATATTTGTATCTGTGTGTTCATATACAAAATATGTTATGGATTGATTCACAGTGGTTGCATGTATGCTTTGTGTTCGAATCCCTGTGTTTACTTACTTCTTGCCATGTCAGTGATCTATTGTGAACTATTTTGCAATTAACTTCTTGCATGTTACTATTTGATGTATGTACAGTTGGGTTTCAACTTAATAATCCATCTCATGGTATACTTTGTTTTATTGATGCTGAGACTTATTTGTATCTTTGTTTGTAGTTTGTCAATCTTTGGCTGATTCTTGCTTCACTCTCTAGGCATGTGACCCTTATCCCCACTCCAACACCTCATCATTTGACAACCTAGAGCATAAGAATTTAGGGTGGTAGTCGAGCCCACATAAAGGATGGAGCTCCTATCCCAAACAGTTTGAGGTTTAATTGGGACTTCACATTAGGGAGACCCCTTAATAGTTGGCAGTACATTTAGGCCCATCAACAAATTGTTGCTAGAAGGAGGGCCAGATGACAAGATGATCCCTTGGAGCTTGTAGTTTAGTATCATATTTGTAAATCACTCCGTCACAAATATTTTTCCCACGATGTTAATCACCATTGAGCATCTCTATCACTTATCCCAGTTAAGGTTTGATGGTGAGGATGGAACTTCCGTAACCGAGCATAATTTTTGTTTCCTTAAGTTTTACGAATCTTACGAGATCGACAATGAATATTTTTCTTATGTTCTCTTGTCCCTCACCCTTGAAGGTCACGCCAAGCGATGATGCCACACATTACTAGTAGATTCCATCCATTCGTTCGAGAAACTTATCGATAAGCTCCGACAAGAATTTCATGGGTACGATTTTCAAGATGTGTTTAGAAGGATAAATGAGCTTAAAGTGAAACCTAAAGAATATTTATAGGATTTTTCTTTTAGACTTGTTCATCTTTGTTTTGACTATCCTGAAGGAGATGTTGATTGGGTGTACCTGAGTAAAAAATTTCAATGTTTGGTTCTCATTTTTCTGCAACAACTTCAATCTAAACCAAGTCCTAACTCGTATGAATATCATGATAATATGTAAATTACAAGTTGTCTAGTTTTTACCCGTAATATTGTTTTTCTTTTCTCTATGAATCTGGAACAACTTCAAGCCTCTGAGGAGGAAATTACTACTTGTGGTATTTCTCATCCTCGTACTGATTTGTTACATAATAAGATTTTGGCCATAAATGGATCATATGATGAAAGGTGATTTCTGGGAAATGAATCAAATTGTCTTAACTCCGAACCTCTCATACACACTTTTGATTTTGAAAATGAAAATTAAGTTGGTATAACATCTATTCCTCCTGATGAAAGGAAACATTGAGTCCACTGAACAAATGCCTCACTCTATTCCTGGATTTCATCCACCTATTGGCAATGGTTGGGTCTTATCTCCCATAAATTTTATTGTCCTATCAAATCAAAGGACCATGTCATGCATGAAAATCCATTTCTCCCTCTAGCTTACATTAATGTGTAGGATGCAAGTCATGGCCTGATTGGTGCCACTTCATCTAACCCTTTACATCCATTATATCTTGATTTATTTCATGGGTCTACTACACTAGCGGTTTCCACAAACCATTCATAACTATAATCTGCTGGTGTTGGTTGTAGTGATGAGCATGAGGGTGATGTTCCATAATTGCATTATGGGAATGATGAGTCTCTTGTTCATGATCAATTCCTTCCATAGTATTTAATAGGTGAAAAATAAGGCCTTACATATTGGCCAATTCAAGATGGTTCTCTCATTAATACCCCTTCACTCTGAATCCAGGAAGAGCCTTATGTTCCAGATAACCAACCTGATCAAACTGGTGGCTTCAATGATTGTCCTTATATCGAAAACATATTCACTCACACCTCTAGTGAGTATCATTCGTACCCATCCGTGGATCCTATGAAGTCACAATAATTTAATGATTCACCTTTTCAATGTTTGGGGACTCATTAGGAAGTTGAGGAACTTCAACTTTCGCTGATCATTGTGTTAGGTTCTCATGTTCCTAATGAGACCCCTAAACCAAGTCAAATTATGGTTTATGAAATTTGGGTTTCTACACATCATTCTCCTCTCAAAATCATCCTACCTAATGCAATCTCATCTCGTAAATCCTTTGATTCGGGTGGGGTTTCTTGAACACGTCTTTCCATCATGTATTGGCTAATATGCATCAACCTCCATACCTCAATTTGTTTGCTAAAGGGTGTACTCTGACCATTGTCTTAAATATTTGTAACTGTTTCCTAGCTAGTACAGATTGTGAATGTATACAGTCACATTATGTCTGAAAATCCCCTATATCGGAAGATTCAAGTCACTTAACCTCTCCTCTGCTTGAGACACTTCTGGTTGATTCAATTCATTCTTAGGAATCTAAAGAATCTGATATGTTGAATTGACCATCTATCAATGTTCAAACATTTGATCCAATCAACAATGTTTTCACTGATTGTCATCTAGTCACTACTAATGATGACCATATGCATTAACATGTCAATCTTGCCAAACTACCCATTTTTGATGGCTTTCAGTTTGAAGGTTCAAACATTTGTCAGGATGGTGAGGTAGTTCAGCTTTTGCTAATGGTTATGTCAAGTCCTCATGCCCTAGATGAAATCCATGGACAATTTCAAACTGGGGTTTCCAAATTAGGGTTTTTGTGCTTGAATCCTAAGGTATATCAGTTACACCTGGGTTAAACCCCTCTTTTCATACTCATCAAGTTAATCATCCTCCATATCAGGATAGGGTTGTTTATTGGATTGAAGGATCTTATTTGGCATATTTATCTATTGGAAAACGACATCTTATCTCACTTACATTGCATTTAGGGTTGAGCACGAATGAATGGATGGCATGGTTGGATGAATATAAATTTCACGTTTTTGAATATGTTCGCGAGGATTGGGTTGCAATTTTCCTTGAATTGTTTATTCCGATAGATTTCCCTATAAGTAGACATGACTTTCTTCTTGTTCTGAATGTTTCATAGATGAGCATTTTGAGTTTTACACAACTCTTTTTCATAGATTATAATTGTTGTCATCTTTGTTTTTCTAGGTCTAGAATCACTGTGGTGGCTGCATTGGAAGTTTCATTTCACATGACTCGACCTCCTCTCTGGTTAAATTAGGGTATAGGGTTTAGAATAGTTGGGGCCTTAGGTTTTTCTTATCAATTTTCTAATTGAGGTTTGCTCCTTATATTTTTCTTTTTGGTTTAAATTTGTTATGTTTTGTTTTATTTACTATAATTAGTTTAGTTTTCTGCATTTTGATTTTCCACTAGCTTGCACTTGGATTCTTGCACTTCTCATTGATTCATAACGTGCATAACATTTTGAATTGTTCTTTTATCTGCAATCAATTGGTCTCTTCCATACATATAATTTCATTGCATCATAATCCCTACCTACTGCATTACATCATGCATATATCTTCTTGCGTGGCACACACTGGTCGTTGACCCCACCTTGCACTTTCATCTATGTTACATGCCATCACATGGGCCTTCTTGAACCTAGAGCATTGAAACTTTTGGGATTGTGCCTAGGTTTCATACACCTGTTTTCACATGCTCAAACCTTAAAGTGATTAATGTGACCTCTTTGCACATGTTGAAACCCTATAAGAGTCTCCCTGGTCACCTTGCCCTAGAATTAAAATCTTAGCCCTTATTATTGTGTGAAGTTATGATGGTTATGCCAATAGGTATCTTCTGCTAGAAATGATCATTGAATTTACATACTAGATATCTCTCCTATGAGTCTATTTTATTAGCAAGGAAAATAAGTACAAATCCCTTGTGGGGAACCTTGATCAATTATACCCATTACCTGAACCTTGTGCTCAGTGTGGTCTTGAATGTTTCGATGACTTGCTCTCATTGTTCACTTGTTGAATGGAGATGAGATGTGAAATCTTGGCATGAGGGAAAACTTAAATTAGAATATCTTTTAGTTTATGTCAAACAAGAAACAAACCTCTCTTTCTCATAAAATAAGTCGAGATCCCTCATTCTCCCTGGCGTAATGAATGCCGATTAATAAGTGAAAATGCACACATGAAAGAAAATTAAATTAAATAAATGGAAAAAGGATCAAGAAAGGCTTCCTGTGCAAAGAGGTAATACAACAACTCTGCTAGTGTACTGACCAAGCTCGTTGGAAATGAAGCATCATCCGCGATTTCTTGAAGTGACTCCACTGGGTACTATCTAGGCATATTGGGAATCGAGCAACACCATAATCTTATTCAAAAAAAGTATGACTATAATAATTCCTCTTTCTAATTCTTTTCATCATCATAAACTACTAGCATGTGGGAACTTCTAATATTTTTTTTACTAACTAGAAAGACCTAGATGCAACACAAACAGAAAGCATATCTACAAAGGTCGAGGCAATGTAAGAGGTACCCATAGTGACTATTCACTATTCCCTTGCATCATTACCCAAACTCAAGCTATTACAATGATGTTGACAAAGATACTGGATTGTACAAATGGTTTGCCAATTTTTGTAGCTACTACAACAACACCCAAAATGTTTGGGCATATCCAAAATTTTGGGTACCCCACTGCTCACCCTAGGATACTAGGCTTTTCATAAGGACTTCAACTAATTACTCTCCCTGCTACCCTTCCTATCAAACCATATGGATGCACCCACTCATGCTTTATACATTGCATCCCCACATCATGTTTTATCTCAAACCTAGACCTTAGGATCATATTAGGGTTTTGAAGGTCAATGGCTTCATTGACGCAATAAGAGTCTCGCATGATTTTAGAACTCATATTTTCATGATATGCATTGTGATTAGTAGATACCCTATATTTGGAAAAACATGAATTTAATTTGGCTTTCCTTATGATTGAGAATATTAGGGTTTGGAAGAAACCCTAGATTGTCAAAAGAGTGGTCTTCTCCCTTTTGTTACCTAATTTGTATGCCTCTAGGGGCACATTATCATTAGATTCAAATTGCATCATGGTGAGAGTTATTTCATAACATTTTCCCCAGGTTTTTGGCAGATCCTTCACCTTAACATGTGTATTAGGGTTTTCAAGAATTATTTATTCCCTTGCATTCTCATAAACCTAAATGTATGTGATTGCAGGCCCAACCCTATTTTAAAATTAATCCTCACTCTCCAAGATTCTTTGTAGGTTTTAACCCTGTACAGAAATTACCTGTATACGAATTCTAAATCACAGGAAAAATAAAAATGCGAGAGCATAACACATAAAACACATATACACAGAGATTTCCCACTTCTCAAAACCGAGACTACCAGCTTGATTTTTCATTATGTTCCTTTCAATGTTACAATACATATTTATACATGCGAAGCATCCAATACCATAGACCAAAAACCATCGCGT